>JAAWVA010000058.1:50498-83729 GCA_015227895.2 Colaptes auratus | reverse complement strand
ACACACCTCTACTAAGCATACTCTCTCTTTCATGTATTCTAACAGATTCTTTTTGGAACATCACGTGCTTCTGGAGAAGCTATATAACCTGCTGTCACTGCCGTGGCTGCTACATGGTGATGTTTTTTTCAATAGAAAATAACAGTGTTGTAGTCATTAATATATCTTCATCATAAATATTACTCTCTCAAATCTTTTATGGTCTGTTCTGCACAAGTATTAGCCTCCTTTTCTTATTCATTTGCCCATTTTCTAGCAGGTATGTTTGTTTTTTTTTCCCTTTTGTCATTTTCTTCCCTGAAGTAAAATGACATTCTTCATTTGTAATTGCTCAAATAACAGATTGCCATCAAGTGCCAGTACTACAACTGTAGATGAAAGTAACTTCTCCAGAGGCAGCAAGAGGTTAATACCTGTGTGGCTGTCACCACTTGTAGCACAGTACTGTGTTTCTTAAATATTGTGAATACCTCTGTATGTAAGATGCTCAGAGGGCTCTTGACTGGATGCAGTGTTTAGGGTTCTGGCTTCATGGAGTTGGTCTTATTAAGCTTTAACTACTGAAAGACAGGTTGATAATTAGGAACCATAGGTCAGAACCAGGTTACTGAATTTCACTTTTAAAACCCAAAACTTGCATAAACAGCTGATCACTCTTTTTCAGCTTGGTAAAAGCCTGTGGTAGAGTTTCTCTAGATTTTTTAGACTGAAATCTATTTTAACCAGTATAGGTGAGGCTACCTTCTCCTGGAGCCCACCCAAGCAGTTGGCAGTATAGATACGAAGGTGCAAATTCTTAATGATGTATTTCTCTCTCCTTAAAGTTCTCTTGGGAATCTGAACTGTCCTGCTGAGAGCAAAGCAAAATATATTTTTTCTCAGATTGTGTTTGTAATGTATTTTTTTATATATATATACGTTGCTTTGTTCCAGTTAGCACTTGTTAACATTGCACATTGTAAAGTACAGATGACACTGCGTCTCACTGTGGCAGATGTGTTACTTCCATTGCATGTACAGAAATGCTTGCAGTTTTACACTTCAAACTGGTTATTACTTCAGAGAGAATTGCTTGCATGTGAGTTAGAACAAACAAACAAAAAAAGAGTGATATAAAGAGCTGGGAGTTTGTGGGATACAATCAGAAAATAATGTGATTGCATTCATGATAGCCTGCTTTTGCTGCATTAAGTTTATACCGCGGCATCTGATAAATCACCTTGCCATTCATGTTCATAAAGTAGTCTGCAGAATAGTTTAGATTGCTGTATTCTTAGTAGTCTTTCTTATAAGCACTTATAGCATTTGCAAAATTAATCTACACTCTATCTTGGTTAGATCCTACACTAATCTAATTGGAATGCAAAGTTACATCTACGAAAAACTTTGAACTGGGGAAGTGCCTCCATTTGCCTTCTGGAATAATTAGTATGCTGTTACTCAAAGGTGATAGATACCATAAAAGAATTTTCAGCCACTGATTTCCCAGCTCTTGAAGTGTATTTAAAACTTCTTCATACAGCTCTGTGAAACACTTTTTAGTTAGTTGTATTCTTTTCTGTAAGATACAGGGTTTTTTGGTGGGGTGGATAGGTGATGGATGGTTGTATGTCATTGTTTTGGTGGTTTATTTTCTTAAAGGGAGAAACAAGTATGGAGTAATAGGAGATATATTGGTTTGTGCTCAGATTTCTGTCATAAGACTGGGCTGGGCACCAGTGCTTTTACATCAGTGTGTGTCTGCCTCATGTAATGTCACAGCAAGTAAAACTAACAGGTTCATTGCTTTTTCATTTGTGACAGTGTGACAGTGTATTCTCACCTCTGATTGTGTTTTGTTCTACACTGGATATTTCTTGCTGTTTCTCTCTCACACGGATTTCTGATGGTCTAGCAACTTTTGTAGTTGATTTCCTTGGGTTTCGTGGTTCTTTAATTTGGCAGCTACTCTGAACCTTGACCTCTTTTTTTTTCCTTGCTGAATGTGGCTTCCCTACACCTCATCAATGTCTGTTCACAACCATTTAGAGTCCAGTAGCACTACCTCTTTCCTAGTTCCATATGTTAGTAGCCTATCTTATAGCAGAATCATTGCACAATGAAGATGAACCATGAAGCTTTAACCTTTAATAAACACAGTGCTGAGTTGTGAAGGTGTTACTGGTTAATCACCCAACCCAACAGGAATCAACTCACCTGTGCCTTCACATGAATGAGTCACACGAGGCAGCTGTGTGGTGTTTTGGTGTTTGCTTGTTTGTTGTTTTGGTTTTTGGTGTTTTTTTTTTTTTTTTCCCCCATTCTGAAACAAATTTTCTGTTTCTGAAAACTGTGACACCATTTTGGCTTTCCTCTTATACCTCTCTCTTTGTGGATATTTTCCCCCCAGAAGCTAATTCAAGACTTACAAAGAAATTATTCCAGCTCAAGACTGAACGCTTAATCAGTAAGAATAGTGAACACAGAGAAATCATGGGTGACATTCTGCCCAGTGACATAAACCACCTACTGTTACGGAAGCCATGTCCCACTAAAGAAGTCAGGGTTCTTCCAATCTAGTAAGCAATTGTCAATATTGTTTATAAACACTCAAGAGGCATGAAGGTTCAAAAATACCTATGTTCCCTAAGTATTTTTCTCAGTGTCTTTCTCCCATACTTTTGTAGGCCTTGTACATTTTATCTTCTGTCTCTCTTTTTCTATTTCTGTCTTTGTAATGCATTTCCTCATATGTTTTCTGTGTTGTCTTACTTTGTGTCTTTAAATCATGTTAGGATTTGGATTGGTGTGTGGATGATTAGGTCTTTCAAAAGCATTCAAACAAAGTTAAGATGCAATCTTATATATCTGTGATTGGGCTCTGTGTCTCTTTGAGGGGCGTATTTTGCTCCTGTGCAGGGCTTTTGGAGGATTTTGGTCTCTCATGATGTTAAATTTCCTGCAAAAAGTTGGAAGAAAGTGTTTGACCTTGTGGAGATGGAAAAATGTGAACCTGCAGACAGACAGTGGTTATTCCAGCTGAGTTTATTAGGCTTTGCATTGTCATAGTAATTTTGGATTGTGGATATTGGACTCCATCTTATTAAGTGATTCTTTCCTTATATTATCCTGCTAAGTTCTAATAATGCCAAATCAGATGAAGATACAGACAGATTTGCCGACTGCATAGACTAAAATTGCTATTAAGTTTATCTCAAGTGTATCTCTCTTTGGGAGAAAACATAGCTTTAAAAATGTAAAAAATAATAATTAAAAATATCCAGCAGACCCCGCAAGAAACATGACTGAATTCCAGAAAGCATCAAAACTTTCATCTGACAAATGGGATGAAACATTTGTGGTGGTTAGTGGCTTGGATTTATTCTGGGTTATGAAATGAATAAACTTCTTAAGTGTAACCAGTGAGGTGCTGAAAAAAAAAAAGCCAGCTGTAGTGGTTGGAAAAAAAAAGTATTCCCCACTATCAGAATCATGAATTTGCAAAATCCTGGCAGTGAGTTCTGGGTTGCTCTCTCACTTTCCCATGTCCGGAGCATGCAGTGAGTTTTGCTTGTTTTCAGTTCCGATGGTACTTTCCTTTCCCCTTCTATTTCACAAATATACTGATGTAACAACTGACACCTTTTAATAGGAGTAAAACATTCTGTGTATATCAACTAGGAAACTTTCTCTACCTTTTGTTTTTCCTCCCTGTCTTATCTCTTGGTGTAGCAGTTGGGCTGGTGCCCTCTGCTGTGTTTATACGAGGTTCATTCCTGCGTCCAAAAGTCCAGCCCAGAGGGGTGGAACAGGGAAAACAGGTATTTTCATCCCATAATTCCCTGCATCCAGTGCAGGGTCTGGCACTTTCTCTTTCTTCTCCTCACCGTCACCTGGTAATGGGGGAGATGTCTCCTGGCCCTGGGCCTGGCTAGGCCCAAGGCCATGGGAGGATGGGCAGTCTCAGATCTGGCCAGCTGAGACTAGCCTAGCAGTGGGGGTGGAGAGGGAGCCCTGGGGTCTTGGGTGTGCACCCTCAGGTGGGGATGGGATATTCTGGGTCTGCTTTGGGATCTCTTTTGTCACTGTGATCTGGCTCTCTGTACCCATCACTGCTTTCCATTTAAACTTTTCCATCACTTTTGCAATCCCGTTGAGTCGTTATTTCTGCCCATGGTGGGGAGGGGGTCTGCTTCAACCCAGTACACTTGATAAGAGGGGAGGGAGGAGGCAGGAGGGGGAAAGAGGTGGGGCACTAAACCCCACACCATTTCTATTGGCACCCAGCATGGGGACAAAAAGCAGCAAAAGCAGAGTATTTTAATTAAGACAGGAGAGTGTATTTAATTTGACAAAAGGGTGACAAGTTGAAATGCACAAAAGAATGTTCCTTCATGTTAATGATGTCAGTTTCTTGGCTCCACTACCTCTTTTGGTGGTGTTATGTGAGCTCTCATATAGGCTTCATGAAATTTTTTTTGGGTGTGCATGCCTTTGATAATTGTGGTTTCTTTTGTGATGTTGTATTTGTACCCTGACAAAATGACCTAAGGCTATCCTGATAACTGTGTCTTCTGCTGATCTTTTGGTTTGGTATAGTGGATATTATAGCAATATTTGTTCAGTCCAGTTTTTGTTACACTAATCATCTTTACTCAAGTAGTTAATTCCACCGATGAATGGACAGAAAAGGACATCATTCACCTTTTAAAGGTTTAGATTATTATTGGGACACCAACAACAGACCATTTCTGATGCACTTCTCTTAAATGTGTGCTTGATCCTAGTCATACTATTGCAAATTTCTTCAAGGAATGCTGTTGGAGACCTACTCTGAGTTTGAATAACTCTGAGTGCAGGGTATGTGGGAAATCCTCAAAAAGGAACAAAAATTGATACTGGCCTCTGATCCCCTCAAAGGGACTGTGGTGGGTTTGAAACTTCCCCCAACATTAACATGCCAGACCATCTCTGGTTGAAGCAATGGAGCTGTATTTACAAGCTCCAATGTATTCACAAACTACTATGGAATGCAATGGATATGTACAAAATATACAGGAGTTACAATATTTACAGGTATTTACAATTGTCAAAACAGCACGAGAACTCCCTGGCCAAAACCAGGGAGATGCTAATAGCTTCTCCCCCCACTGCTCCCTTCTTACCCACCTTGGGCAACAAAAGGGACAAGAGAAAGAGCGAGAAGTTGTTTTAATACCAGTCATACAAAAGCAATGCAGTGAAGGTCAGTAATACCAGAGAAGCTCAGCCAGAGCTGAAGAAGCAAAAAGAGAGAAAGATTAGTGCATTATCTCTCCAATGGATTGTCTAGAACTTATCATATTTCCTTTTTTACACCCAATAATGATTTGTTTACATTCTACCACTTCTGTTCAAGATCTGTGAAAAAAATTTAAAGACATAGAATAAAATACCACAGGGACTCTAAGGCATATTAGAATATGCAAGTGATTCAGTCAGGATTAGAGGGATCCTGCCTCCAACCGGTGAAGAAGAGGGACAACTGAGTCTATTGGACTGTGTGGAGTAGGTGGCCTTGTACATTAAAAAACAGAAGTATAAAGAGTGGTGGATTCAGGCATGCATGTACTCTGATGCCATCAAACTATGAGGGGGCAGAACCTACTATAATTTCTGCTGTGACAGGGGGATCACAACAGCTAAGCATGTTAGAAGCTGAAGTGAGCATGACTGGGAGTGAATGGCACAGACACCCATTATGACTGGCCCAGGGGTCCCACAAATTTGTCATAGACTATCTTAGGGGGCACTTCAAGATCCAAAAGGGTATCAGTGGCATTTGGTATAGCTACCTGGGAATAAGCAAAAGAAACAATAATTGCCTTTGCTGGTCTCTCAAAAGACCCCCTCATGGTGGGGCTGTTAGATGTTAAAGACCAACAAATATCAATTCAACTGCAACGGGCACTGGAGGCAATATTGCTCCAACTCCGTGATCCCCATCTATAAATGATTTGACAACTAGAGAGATGAAAGGTGATCACTAACACTCACTCACCTTCAACAGCCTATATGGCCAGTAAGGAAGGTGATGGAGAGACAGTGAACTACTGCACTCGGAATGAGGTCACACCAGTGACAAGTGCTGCTGTACCAGTCATGCTGGAGCTCCAGATCTAGTGGAGTCTAATGCCACAACTGACATTGCTAATGCATTATTCTCCATTCCCATAGCACCAGAATGCAGGATACAGTTGTCTTACCTGGAGAGGTGTCCAATGTATCAGGAATCTATTGCCCCAGGGGTAGAAACACAGATCTACTGTTTGTCATGGACTGATCCAAACTGTACTGGAAAGAGTGGATCTCCAGAACCTTGCAATAAAATGATGACTTCATTGTATGGGGTGATACAGTGGAGACAGTTTGTGAAAAGGGAAGAAAATAATCCAGGATTCTTCTAAAGGCTGGGTTCACCACAAAGCAAAGTGAGGTCAGGGACCTGCAGAGAGATTCAATATTGGGGGTAAAATGGCAGGACAGACATCACCAGGTATCCTGGATGGCATCAACAAGATCACAGCTAGGTCTCCACACCACCAATAAGAGGAAACCCAAACTTCGGGTGTTGCAGGTTTGTGGAGAATGCATTATCCCAAACTACAGTTCAATTGTAAGCCCCTCTACCAAGTGACTCAGAAGAAGAATGATTTCCAGTGGAGTACAAGAAATAACAAGTTTAGAACAGATCAAATGAGAAAATTGTTCATGCAGTAGCCCTTGGGCCAGTTTGGAAGACAAGAGCTTATGAATTTGCTTGTACTGCAGCCAAGAAGAATGGTCCCACATGGAGTCTGGGCAGAAATCACTGGGAAAACACAGGCCAGCCTCTGGGGTTTTGGAGTGGAGATACAAGGGAGCTGAAGCCAAAATACACTCCTACTGAAAAAGATACTGTCAGCATACTAGGCCAATTTGGGCCGCCTTGGAAGTGATTGTACTGAAATACAGCTCTCCTGGCACCCCAACTACCAGTTGGGATTGGATGTTCAAAGGGAGAGTCTCCTCTACCCATCATGCAACTGATGCCACATGGAGCAAGTGGATCACAATGATAACACATGGGCTCAATAGCCAGTCAGCCAGGAATTTAGAAGCCACAGCCTGCCAGAGGCAGAGTTTGAGTGTTACCAGAAGAGATGGAGGTCAACATGCCAGTAAAGGCTCCACCACACAAAAATTGCCAGATAATGAAAAAGCAGTAAGCCCGGTTCACTGATGGCTCCTGCCATATGTGGGAAAGATTGAAATGGAAGGGCTGTGCGGAGTCCCACCTGATGGTTGCAAGAGGCTGCTGAGGGAAAGGGTGAGTCAAGTCAGTTTGCAGAGGTGAAAGCCATTGCCCTGACTTGAGGCCAGGCAGATCCTCTCTTGCCCATGAAGGGGGCAAAAGAATGACACTCATCACACAAGTGGATTGCAGACTGATGGAAAGTTTAAATAGAAAAGCAGGAAGTGTGTAAAGGAGCTACAAAACACAGTGACAAAAGAAACCCAAAGCATACAGAGTCCTTTACAGCACAGCCAAAGTCCTCCCAACACTTCCCTTCTCCCTGCCGAGGGTATACCCAAAATCCCCAGGGCTCTTCCTTTCCCCCCCCCCCCCCCCGCCCCCCCCCCCCCCCCCCCCCCCCCCCCCCCCACTAGGCTGGTCTCAGGCTGGCCAGGTTTGAGACTGTCCTCCCCTTCACTCTGGCATTAGGCCTAGCCAGGCCTAAGAGGCCTTGAGATACTCCCCAGCATTACTCAATAGGAGCATCTCCACAGGAGCAGAGAGGGAAGAAAGAGGAGAGAAAAGACTTTGCCAATGAACTTACAGGGCGCAGGATTTATGGGTATGAATTACGCAGCTTCCTGTGTCCACCTTACTGGGTTGGACACTTGGGACAATGGAGATGTAACTTATGTGGCAGTAACAGAGGCACCAGACTAACTGCCACAGCCATCCAACTGCCTTTGCATGTTGCTGAATGAGAAAAATGGCCAATGCTCTATCTCTATACAGACTCTTGGATGGTGGCAAATGCTTTGTGGGGATGGCTGCAGCAGTGGAAGGGAAACACTGGCAGAACAGAGATAAACCCATCTGGGCAGCTGAACTGTGGCTGCCCCTCCTGCAGAGAACTTAGTAGTCAAAGTACATCATGTGGGTGCCCATATGCTGCAGATCTGAGCCACTGAAGAACATCACAACATCATGTAGATCAAGCTGCTAAAAGTGGCTCAAGTAGATCTGGACTAGCAACATGAAAGTGAATTATTTCTAGCTTGATGGGCCTATGATGCCTCAGGCTATCAAGGAAGAGCTGCAACATACAGATGGGCTTGGGCTCAAGGGGTGGACTTAACCATGGACACTCTAGCACAGGTTATGCACGAATGTGGAATGTGTGCTGCAGTCAAACAGGTCAAGAGGATAAAACCTTTATGCTATGGGGGACAGTGGGTGAAACATAAATATGGGAAAGCCTGGCAAATTGATTATATCACACTGCCACAAACCCACCAAGGCAAACACTATGTGCATACAATGGTAGAAGCAACCACTGGATGACTGGAAGCATATTCAGTGCCCCATGCCACCACTCAAAACACCATCCTAGGCCCCGAGAAACAACTTGAGCCCCAACTACCAAAAAACCAGCAACGCCCAGATTTCCATTTTAAATTTCCATCTTCTCCAATCCAATCTGCAAAGTATCCACAGCAACCATCCTCTGCTACTAGAATGTCCCAGTTTGGGACTAGGCAGATCCTCCCTTGCCTCCCATCAGGGCAGAAAAATGAGACTCAGACAAATGGATTGCAGAAGTGATGGAAAGTTTAAATGGAAAAGCAGTGAATGTTTTACAGAGAACTACAATCACAGTGACAAAAGAAACCCAAAGCATGCAGATTCCCTTAGAGCATACCCAGAAGCCTCCCAGCATTCCTCTTCTCCCTACCTGAGAGTACACCCAACCCCCCCAGGGCTCTTTCTTCCACCCCACCCCCCCACCCCCGTTAAGCTAATCTCAGCTGGCCAGATCTGAGATTGCCCTTCCCCCTTCTCCTGGCATTAGGCCTACCCATGCCAAAGAAGCCTTGAGACAACTCCCCTTCCATTACCAGGGTGGTAGTGTGAAGGTTTAATCCTCCCACCACGTAAAGCACAGCTAAATTCAGTCAGAGAAGTGAAGGCAAAGCTGTATTTTACGAGCAGAATGAAATGCAATGAATATATCGAGGCACCGGACAGGTATCTTGTGTGGTGGCAGCAGGAGGCACCCAGCCTAAACTGCCACAAATATATTCTATAATATTAACTGCTGTTAGTATAGCACAGATTGTGTGGAATAAGGGGTGGAGAATGTAGTGGTTTGAAAAAACCTAATATTCCCCACTCTCAGAAATCATGAATTTGCTACATTTTATGACTGTAGTGTGTTACCATCCTGGACAGGGGATTCTGGGTCACTCACTTTCCAGGTACCTAGCATGCAGTACATTTTTGCTTGTTTTTGGGTTCTGGACAGTACTTTCCCTTCCCTTTCTTTCTGTTTCATATATGTATTGATGTAATCTGACACCTTTTAGGGGAGAAGTAAAATGTTCTGTGTAAGTACATTGCCACTAGCACTAGCAGTGTTTGAAATGCAACCAGCACCATTTCATTGAATGATTTTCTTTAAAAGGATGTGTTATCCATCTTCAGGGCAAGCTCCAGCCTGCATATCTCAAATGAAGGGAGTAATTTAAGGTGGGATATTCAGATACAAAGACTTACTTTTTTTAGCATTGTCTCTGCAAGCTGGCTCAGGTAGCTGTCTGCCAAGGGAAGTGTCCTCCTATGAATCTTGTTTAGGTGCCCAATTTTATCTGTCAATTAGGTACAACTCAACTGTCAACTGTACAATGTTTTTGACTTAAAAAGTCAGATGTTGAAGCAGTGTTCTTTTAAACATCTTTTGAGATCTGGGTTTTGTATGAACAGCTAAATTTATGGGAGTAGCATATGCCTACAAACTAGGGATACCTGTTCCTGGATGTATGTGATGACTCTGATCTTGGGCTGCATGTTGGAAGACATGAATGAAGTGTCATTAATCTCTAGCATATAAAATTCAGTATAATTTCATTGTAAGACCAAATCAGAAGGCAAGGAAACTTCTTGGTGCATGGATTGGTATCATAGTATGGGAGAACAGACACCATTTATTTATTTGTTACAGCAGCATGTTCCACAGACAGCTAGGTCTTCGGGACAAACTCAACTTTTTCCTTGATCTTAGTTGTGTGTCAACTCAGTTTCAGAGATGAAATTACAAACTACAACTGATGACTGTAACTTAGATCAAAGCATCTTGTTCTGTATAGATCTTCTGGTGCAGTGTCAGGATAGGAAGATGTAACTATGTGTATAGGGAATTCAAAGTCTTTGGGTGCCACTTCCACATGTGGCTCACTACCTTTCAGTTAAAGAGCTAAGGGGAATTTCTAAAGAAATGTCCATAATTTCTATATCCTAAAAGGCATTTGAATTTGTAACACAGGTAACTAAGCATGTAATAGTTTTTGGTGTAGACTAGGTTTTATAGTTTTAATTTATCAATACTTAAACTTCTCAAAGCTTACTAAAATTTTCCATTTCTGTTTTGGGAGGGTATGCATAAAAAGGCATTAAAAAGATTTCTTCCTGCGCACAACAAAGTGAACAGCTTAACATTCAAATACGAAAGCAAACGTGATATTTGCTATTGAATGAGTGCAGTGGATGGGATTTGAGGTACCCCTGTAAGTTATGTACATGTCTATGCAGATAATTCAGATTTTAATATTGATGGCAAACATTTTCAAGATAAAATATGTATAAAGAAAAGGAAATTGACTATTAAAGATGTATGTAAAGAGAAAAAAGTAAATTATATTTGGAAAATGACATGCCATTACTATCTACCGTGTCAGGTTTTCCTTTTAAGCTTGCAAATTGAAAAGAATTAAATCACACTATGAGGAAAACTATTGTGTACTATAGAAATGTACAGAATGTTATTCAAATCTGTGAAAATCCTTTATTGCTAATACATGCAAAATTAAATAATAAATGAGAATGTATTGAGCAGTCATACTGCAGAGAGTAAGAGATTGAAATCAGACTTTAAATTAAAAAGAGCCCTTGCTACTCCTGCCGAAATTGATGTGAAGAGATACTTCCAGGAATACTGTTTTGCATCTTTTCCTCCTGCATTCCTCTCTTGTTGGTGTGAGTGTGCACTGAAGTAACTGTACAGAGAAAAATACTTACCAATCACAACAGGCATCTATTTTGCATAAACCTAAGGTTTGGGTATGAAGTCCTCTCACTTTACAGTGCTGCAGTTTCTCTCCTTCCATCTTCCTTTTTCCTGTGCATTTTGGGTATCATTAGTGTCTAGTTTTGTACTTTTCATGTGCAAGAGATTTCAGTGGATGTACAGACAGTTTCAAACACAACATGTAAGCATGCCTGTGTTTTCTTCAGCATTTTGTATGAGTCTTTGTATAAGGATACTTCACTTTTCCACATCACTGGTATGTGCACAAGCTTTCAGATGCACAAATGGGTTAAGGGAAAGTTTGAATGCATAAGTATGCATCATAGATTGTGCTATGCAAACAGTAAAGCCATTTCCTACCAGCTCTCATGTCTCAAAGAAGAAAATGTTCATTACAGATATAGGACAACAACTAAAAGCAATCATAAAAAGTATGCATTTGAGGAAATAACCTGAGCTTCTAAATGTCATTTGTGTCAAAATTGTAAATATGGTTCTTGTTATTAATATTGCTAGTTTAAGAAAAATAAATTCCCATGGCTTAATTTGTTGCTATTAAATAGCTTTGTTGTTTTCATTATGTGGTGGGTCAAAATTACCCCCCAACTAGCCTGGAGAAACTACCCCCAAAATACAATTGCTAGACCAGCTCAGCTTGGGATGGAAGCAAAGGAAGCTGTATTTACAAGCAAACTACAATCTAGAAATACAACATGCAATGAATATGTACAAAATATACAATATATGTATAACATTATATATATATATATATATACACACATACATGCATACATACACACAATTTATAAGCAACACAGATCCAGGGAACCTATTCACTTCCTCCCCCATTCCCTCCCTCCTTCCTATTACCTCACACAGTAGTCAAAACCCACCAAGGCCACAGAAGCAAGAGAGAGAGGAAAGTTGCAAGCAAAAGCAAGAGGGGAAGAAAAGAGAGAGAAAGAACTGTTTATGCCTCTGCTCTATATGCTCATTAGCAATCCAATGAATTATATAGGCCTTACTGTTTATTTTTTTTTTACATCAAATGGTCATTCATGGTCATTCCTTCTTTGCAGTCAGGGACTGTGAAGTTCCCCCTTCACACTGTAACACACCTCTTGAACATTTTCCTCTATTATTAATTTGAAAAATAGATTCTATTAGGAATTTTGGGCTAACAATAAAGTCTATTACAATAAGCAGTGAGCCATTCTGCTCTTCAGGATAGTGGGTTTCTTAACAAGCATTTAAAGTTTGGTCAATGCCAGGCTTTAGAGTACCTAAGCAGTAAAGATGTGTGTAGGCACTGCAGGAGGTGGTAGCTGACCTGAGTGAAATGTTTTCCTACAGCTGCTGTTTGCTAGGACTCTCCTGCCACGCTATAGGGCAGCAAAGTGAATTCAGATCCCTGTGGGGTTCCCACAACAGTTTCAAATAGATGGATAAATTGTTGCTCTTATTTCGAGGTAGATTAATTCTACTGCCAACTAGGTATCCCAAAACCTCCCATCTGCCGTATTCCTCACACCCCACCCACCCCCAACCTCCCCACCCCCACCCCCAGTCTTACTCTACACACAGAAACTGAGCGAACTTTACGGGTTATATTCTTTGAGGATTTTTTCCCTTATGCTCTTTGAGTTGGTTTTATACAAAGTGTGAGTATCATCAGTCTGTCTGGTATGTATGTATGGTATGGTATCTCTCTGAAAAACTTGCAGATTCTCCAATATATATCTTTGACTAATGTTTAACTATTCTATAGCCTTGACAACTTCTCTCTTCCTCTCTGGAGACTTGACTGAATGTAGAAATTATATGGAGTGGAAAAGCGGTGGATGACTGTGTATGCCTGAGCGGTGGGTTTAGATTTAGGCAGACTCAGCTTGAAGAAGTTCTAACAACAGCCAAAACACTGAGTCGACACATCCCCTGATCTAGTTTGGGATGTCCATATTTACTGCAGGGGGGGTGGGTGGGTGTGTTAGACTAAATGACCTTTAAAGGTCCCTTCCAACCCAGTGCATTCTATGATTCCTTGAAATCACGCTACTGATAGCTGCTGAATTTCCTTTAACTTGGCAATCATGAGGATTGTTTTCAGGTTGATGTCAGTGTTATCCAAAAGCTGCACAAACTTTTTATCTAGAACTTTGATTCACAAATTTACTTCTAATGCACACTTCAATTTACTTTGCTCTAGTAAAGCATCACTGTGTCACACTTCAAGCTTATGCTCATACTTCCTTGCTTTCCTAAATTAGAATGAGATGATGTATGATCAGCAAACTGCAAATGCAGGTGGAATTTGAAAGGATTTACTTATGCACTGCAGGGAGAAAGTAATGACATGTTCTGCCTGAAAACTGAGTAATGCAAACATGTCACTAAAGTTGTTGGTGATTTATGTATTTTTCTTTCCACCCTAGCTTAAGTACTACTTTTGTTACTAATACAAAATTATGTATCAATCTTGTGTCATACAGAAAATTGTTTCAGTACATAATTAACTTATTAACAGTAAGATGTGTGTATTTTAGCAACATTGTGCAAGCTATGTTTTGAGGATACATATTTACTTTCTGAAGTATTTCATACAAAATAACATTGCAGCATGAAGAGCAGACCATTATATCACTCCTGGCAGAGTTTATGTTTAGGATATATAATTGAGAAAGCTAAACAACCCTGGGCAACTTTTTTCCATAGGAGTTCAGAGAGAAATCTTAGGTGGATGCAATGCTCTGATTTATGAAAAGCTGGAGAAAAGCGGAGTAAGAAAAAGGAAAGAAACTGCAAATACATAGAATTCATTTGTCCAGGAAACTTTAGTCTGAGAAGAGTGAGCTAGTGAAGCAGCTGTATTCTTGTTGCTAATTGATACAGCATATAATGCATTGAAGAACATGTTAGTACTGCTTGGGGAACAAAAAGAGAGGCATATTAGAAGGGAGGGGGATGTAGGGTAATGGACTATCCAGCCACATTTGTAAAGGGAAGCATGTGTTGCAGAGCAGCTGTGTTGTTCAGTATGATTTCATCTATTTTATTTTTTTAATTTTAATTTCGATGGGGGTGGGGGGAGGGAGGCAACAGGTGATGGCTTTGTGCCGTTTCTGCAAGGTGTCACTCTTTGAGACATGCAGGGGAAGGAAGTTGGGGAGACACTGTCAATTTAATTGATAAAGGCTGATGGAGGAATACACAGAAGGAAGTTACCATAAAGGTGGTGAGAGGTCTGTACAGCACATAAGTGGTAACTGACACGAAGAGTAAGGAAGAAAAAAACAATGACTATACAGGTGTTGATAAACTTCATCGGTTGCGTTAGGGACTGGATTCATTTTGCAAAATGTCCAAAGTAATGTCTTGGGACTCAGATGAGAGATTGTACTTTTAGAAATCTTTTACGGTTTCATCATTCCTGAAATGATGTTCCAATAAGTTTCAACTGCAAGTGGCACTGATCTCTCTCTCTGAAAGTTGGTTTACACTATTCAACCTAACACAGGACCAAAAAAAAGAAATTGCTGCAATTACAGAGATAGTGTGGTTTTCACACTGCAATAAAAAGATATTTTGAATGTATTTTTTGGAGTACTTTCTGGATAGACACAAAAGTATTTCAGAATGATGAATTTTGACAGAAAACAATGTGCCTCTTTTATTTGTTAAGTAATTGCATCTATTTTAATGTCATCTTTCATTGTTCTGATTTTCCCAGGGCATTTGGTTTTCCTTTTTGTCTTTATTTTTATCTTCTCTCCAATTCTCAATTTTCAGACAACTTTCAACTGATACAAATAAAGTTCTTAGAAGATGGTGAAGTCACTTTATTTAAATTCACAAGGTCCTCGTGTTTATTTAGGTAATTGCTGTTCTTCTCATTATAAGCAATAGCATTCTGCTTTTAAAATGGTAGTTATTTAATTTTGCCTGTGGTTAGAAAAAAAAAGACTGAATTCTCTCATTCTGCATGGTGTTCTGGACTGTCAATAGCACAGAAACCTATAGTACTAAAATATTCACAAGTGTGCATGTTTTAGTGAGTTCATTTCAATGAGGAATTAATTAATTGCATGTACCCAGGTGCTGATAGTGATGTCTTTATTTAGTATAAAGATATACAAGGTTGCACCAGAGTGCTGTAAGGCATGAAACTCCAAATCAAGGCACAACCCCACAAGTTACCCACAACCCAAAACCAGACACACACAACCCGCAAGCAGAGCCCGAATCCAAGTAAAGTGCAAGTAACTTACCCTAAGCACTCAAAAAAGAACACGGCAGTACCAAAGTTCATGAAATGGTGGAGCTGACCTTCTCCCATCTGGGCAGACATCCCTATGGAACCAAATCCTGTCTTGTCAGATCAGAGAAGCAGCAGCAGCACCCACCAGTAGTGATCTTCAGTTTATGGGTCCCGTGTTCTGTGACGTCAGGCCATGACTTTGCAGGAGGCTGGGTCTCAGAGCCAAAACTTTGCAATCATGTTATGTAACTTCTAACCCTGCTGACCATGCACACAGCTCCCTCAGGGGCTGTATGCCCCATGCACAACAATAGCCTTCCTCATCTTCATCTTCCTCAGGTCCATTAGTGGTCAAACAAGAGCTTGAAGGACTTTTGTGGTTAGCTCAGGAAGTCACACATTCAATACATTCCCATCCCCACTTTGTTGTATAAACAGAGGAACCTACAGATATATGTTATTCGTTACTCTTATCATGCACCTGTGAGCTTCTGGTCAAACACCAGGCATTCCCAGGCACCCCCAGTGTGGCAGGGTGAGAGAAAGTTCTCCCCCCCCACACAAAGAAACCGCAGCTAACTCAGTCGGAGAAGCAGATGAAATAAGCTGTATTTACAAGCAGAAATGGAATGCAGATGGATATGTACACAATATACAGTATTTACAATATATACAGAAATATACAGCAATGAATGTAATACAGAAGACCTCCAGCCAGAGCAGGGTCCCCCCTGTCCCCCTCTCCCTCCCTACCTCCCTTTTTCCCAAAAAGGGTTAGAGAGAGAGAGAGAAAGGCAATTAAAGAGAAAATTCTGTTAGATCAAAGCATGTGCAAGAATTAGTTTTCTTATCTGGTTAGCTTTGTTAATTCAAGGTCGCCTCTGTCCAGCAGCTGTTGCTTCAGAAAGAGAAAAACAGGCCCACAGGAACAGAGAGAAACAGACTGAACTGACTGAGACTCAAACTGAACTTAAACTTAAAGTTGCATTCTACCAATCTACCAATGAAATTAGTTAGAATATCTGAATGTTTTCAAAACATTCAGCCAGAGTGTTCCACCAACTGTCCCTTTCTTAAAGGCACTGGGTACTTCTAATCAAGCTCCAATTTATGCTTTCCCAGTACAGTGCGTGAAAAACTAATTAATTTACTTTTTCTTCTTTACTGTCCGCAAGCAGTTTGTGGCCTTTGTTTTTTGTGTGTTTAGCAATTAGTAGCTGTTGAAATAATTCACACATGCAGCTTCTTAACTCACAGATGTAATCCCCTTTTTAAAAAATTAGGGTTTTTGTTTTAAAATTAAATGAGTCACATATCTGTGTAGCTCTGGTGTGTTTGAGGTGGCACAATTATGAAAATAGGCAGCATTTTGCAGCAGACATAAAATACACTTTGTCTTTCTTTATATATATATTTGTGTGACATCTGAAGTGTCATCACTGGCCTTTATGTTAATGCTGTTTGAAATGAATGGGACAGCTGACAACCCTTACTTCAGGCAGCTGGAAAACTCAAAGAGATCTTACCTTGGGAAATGCTGGAAGCATTTGGTCCCTCTATCTTTGAGTATTTCCTATTTGTTATGCATTAGTATGAGTTTCATAGTACTGCTTGTACTTCTTGTTTGCTTCTTTATTCTTACTCATAAGATTTTTACTCTAAGCTTGGAAATTGGTTTAAAGTGGAGTTGTGATAGGAGAAGGCAGTGCAAAGCTCCTGGAATGTGGTATGTCAGCCTCTGCCAAGCTAATAAACTTGAACCTTTCTGGTTTCACTTTAAGTTGGAGAGGTAATTATTTGCTCACATTTTGGGGGTAGCTGATTTTAAAAATGTGATGAATTCGTCCAGTGCCTGAAGGAAAGGCATGGGTGAAGATTGTACAACTTTGTAAGCAAAAGATAAATTCTGGGAGTTCACCTTTTCAGGTGCTGTGCTTCAGGTTGCTTCTCAAGTTACTCTTCCCATTCCTTCTATTCCCCTCCCTCAGCCTCTGCTTCTCTGAATCCCCCTTCTTTTTGATGCCTGAAAAAAATTGGCAGTGGTTATGATGTTTTTGTGTTACTCTGGTGAACTTTACCTATGTGTCCCTTTCTGTGTATCAGTTTGTATATGGCTATTGTTTGGTCTTCTAGATGGTCTAACTGTGGAGCCCTGTTTATGCCCTGGGTACTTTGTGAACTTAAAAAGCCTTGGGTTTTGATGCACAGTGGCTGATTCATCAGAAAAGCAGATTCAACCTTCCAATACTTGAATGGGGCCTACATGAAGGATGGAGAGAGACTGTTTACAAAGGCCTTCAGTGATAAAGGGGTTCAAACCAGAGGGCAAATGGCCTCGAACAAGAGGAGAGTAGACTTAGATTGGACATTAGCAACAAATTCTTTACCATAAGGGTAGTGGAATGGGTTGCACAAAGAGGTGGTTGGGGCCCCCATCCCTGGATCTATTCAAGGTGAGGCTTGACAGGGCTCTGGGCAACCTGATCTAGTTGAGGGTGCCCTGCTTACTGCAGAGAATGTTGAACTGCATGACCTTTGGAGGTCCCTTCCAATCCAGACCATTCTGTGATTCTGTGAAAATAAACTTGTAGGACTTAGAGCAAGTGTGCTTTGACTCACACAAATCCACTGGAACTGATGGCAATAGGAGTAAGGTGAAGAGAACAGGGCTTTTAGAGGATGGTTTATATATTCAAAGACCCTTTTTTACACTAAATATAGAGAAGAGGGAAATTAGTTTTAAGATTATATTCTAGGATTCCTAAAGTTAAAAACAGTTAGTAAAGGAGTGACTTAAGTTTGTGTCTTGATTTTCTACTTAATGGATATGGTTCATGTTCATAGAATGAATAAATGAAGATTAATGAGCCCTGGAAAATACATTAATTTACTCATATTACCTTATGATGAAACCACTGTGGAAGTGTTTATCAATTGCAAACAGCATCCTGAAATTTCTATCATGAATCTCACCTCAGGGATTTGCAGCATGTGTTTTTGAGGTAATAACATTCAAGACAACTGGACTAATGTTTTCATGTAGAACAAAATACATGGTTGAGAAAAACAGTTTGGAAGTCCTTAATAATAATTTTTACTTTGTAACTGGATAAAGCCTTATAAAGCTGGAATAAAGGGAATTCCAGACATTTTCTGAAACTTTGAATGTATTGATAGGAAGACTCATATGCAGAAAAGTTCCTGTTTCAACAAGAAGAGCTAGACCTTCACAGAATTTATGTTTGATTTTGAAATAGAAAACAAATGATAGTACCAAAATTAAAAATACACAAGGCATGTATGCAGATAATGACAGCGATGCATGCTCATGCTTGAATAAAGATCATGACAGAAATTACATGAGCATTCTGCACTTGAAACTTATTAAATAGTCTGTGCAGTCATGCTAGGGATTTTTTAATATATTTTTTTTATTTTCAATTGCATTTTCTGTTCAAAGTATGTTGCTGTCCAAATCTGTTGCCCTTCATGGAAGAAACACAACCTATATCTCCACCAAAACCAGGAAAACAAACAAACAAACACAAAACCTACACAAAACCCACCACAAACAACCACAAAGCACCTGAAAAAACCAAACCCTTTTGTGTGAGGGAAAGTGAAGTTGTACTTTGGGATTTTTTCAAGGTGCTTCTGAGTTACAAAGGGGATATATCTCCTCCTTTTTGCAGCTGCATAGGACTTTTCCTCGATAGTTTTTTGGCATCTAGGCATGTGATTGCTTTTCTTTTCATGAAGAATTTGTGTAATGTCCACTTTCTGTGTATTGTGCTCCATGGGATAATTTTAGACCCATAAACATCTTTAACCACTGTCCAGAAGATACAAGTTGTCTTGTATAACTGTTGAGGCTTTCATTGACTAGTTTGATGTTTTCCTTAATTGGTAATACCCTATTCTGTTACCTTTGTCTACTTGTACAGTGTAGCTAAGGAATAAACCCTTTATTACATGTGTATTATTATTATTTAATGTGTAAAACTCTGTAGAGCTTGTTATTTTGCCACTTCAAGGACTGCCTTGAATGTTTACCTATTATTCTCATACATCAATGGTTCATGTCTTCTGGGGTGCAAGAAAGAAGTACACTTTAAAAAATGTTTCTCTCTTTTGGCAAGATACTCAATATTGCCTGTCCTGGGTGACTAAGCTTAGGAAGTCCTGTTCAACATCTCCATCAATGACATTGATGAAGGGACAGGGTGTCTGCTCAGCAAGTTTGCTGATGATACCAAGCTGGGAGGCTTGGCTGATATACTCATATGCTCATTGCCACAGTAATGCCATCTCAGCTTCTTCACAGTCAGATGCAAAAGGACTTTTCAGTCAGTGTTGCTCCTATAAATGACCACTCCAAAGTGGACAGTAAACTTGTCTTCTGTGGAATTTTTCTGGCTTTGATCTCAGTAAAAGAAAACTTTTGGTGTTTTTTTAGTAAAGATGCCATCTGTTGTCGTGGGCTGTTAAGTGATGTAGTGTAGCACTAAGAAAGCCTGAAGTATTTGCAAATTATAGACATTAAATAACTTTTAAAAGCAGAAAAAGAACTTTGTTACATAAAGTGACATTGCCAAAACTTAGCCACAGTAAAATATTACTAGAGAAAGAAGAAATTATAAATGCCTTTTTTTTTAAATGCCAAGGAGAGCTGGTAAAGCCAGCGTGCTTTGAGTTTCAGTCATTTCTCAGAGGAAGAACTGACTGAGGCATGATTAGAGTGATAAACAAGAAATGAAGAAACAACTGGTAAAGAAACTTAGCTTTTGCTAGGGAAGTCTTCCTCAGACAGACAGGAATTTCATGTGTTCTCCAGCAAAGAAATACATTGCTGTATGCAGGGAAGAGAGGAATAAAGCTATTTCCTTTATTAATCTGTTCGGAATTCAAATTGCATTTAGACTCTTGAATCTGGAAAAAAAAACACCCCATGTACCAGTATAGGTTGGGGACCGACCTGCTGGAAAGCAGTGCCAAGGAGAGGGACCTGGGAGTCCTAGTGGACAGAAGGATGACCATGAGCCAGCAATGTGCCCTAGTGCTGAAGGCAAATAGTATCATGGGGTGTATTAGAAGAGGAGTGATTAATAGGTTGAGAGAGGTTCGCCTGCCCCTCTACTCTGCCATGGTGAGGATGCATCTGAAATACAGCGTCCAATACTGAGCCCCTCAGACCAAGGGCAGGGAACTGCTTGAAAGAGTCCAGTGCAGAGCTGCAAAGATGATGAATGGAGTGAAGCATCTCCCTTATGAAGAAAGGATGAGGGAGAAGAGTCTCTTTAGCTTGGAGACGAGGAGACTGAAAGAAGATGTCATTCATGTTTATAAATGTGTGGGTGAGTGTCAGGAAGATAGAGACAGGGTATTCTCAGAGATATCCAATGACAGGATAAGGGGCAATGGGTGCAAGCTGGAGAATAGAAGGTTCCACACAAAACACAAGAAAAAGCATTTTCACTGTGAAGATGACAAAACACTGGAATGGGCTGCCCAGAGATGTGTGGACTCTCCTCTGGAGACATTCAAAACCCACCTGGATATATTCCTGTGTGACCTACTCTGGCTGATCCTGCCCTGGCAAGGTTGTTGGACTAGATGATCTTTCAAGGTCCTTTCCAGCCTCTAATATTCTGTGAAGAATGATTTTGAACCTAATATTTTTCTTCTTCCAACTAAACATTTTTCATTGTACTTCAGTTGAGTCCTGCATGTATTTCCGCTACAGGGGGCTTTGATATTTTGTTGTTGTTATTTACTTTTCTTCAATGTGCCTGGCACAATAACAAGTGGACTTGCAAGAGCTCACACTTGGGGGGTTCAGTTTGCATACACTGATATCTTGGGCCTGGCCAGCTGGGTCACAGGATGGTGTGCCTGAATATCAACTCACAGACAAAAGTTTGTAGAGAAGTGGTCACTTGACACAGACAAGCAAATGGCTCCATACTGTGGGCAAGTACCTACTAAGAGAATTTCACATGATTTGCTTCCCTTCCCACAGCCTACTAAGTCTCAGACATCTGTTTATCAAACACTCCTATCTTATACTCTTGCAGACGTTTTTCAACACGTGTTTCTCACACATTCACAGAATTGTCAGGGTTGGAAGGGACCTCAAAGATCATTTAGTTCAAACACCCTGCCACGGGCAGTGGCACTTTCTGCTGCATCAGGTTGCCCAGAGCCACATCCAGGAATGGGACTTCTACCACTTCTTTGGTCAACCTGTTCCAGTGTCTCACCACCCTTATGGTAGAGAACATCTTCCTAACATCTAATCTAAATCTACCTCCTCAAGCTTGGATCCCTCCCCCCTAGTCCTATTAGTACCTATAGGTTAGCAGTCGCAAATGTGATAAATTTTATCTTAAAACATGGATCACTTTTATTTATTTATTTTAAAGGCTTTGAATTTTCCCTGACAATGGTTTTAACAGAAGTTCTCAAAACCCTAACAATGTGCCTTGTAGGTAAATTTCAATATAGACACTATACCCAGCAGTATGTAGACTATGATCTAAAATAATCCAAATTTTAGTTTAAACTTGAGAGATAGGATAGTGATAATTTTCTTCCTGGTCTAGGAGTCCTCTTTTTTTCCTCATTTGGTAATACCATAGGTAAAAGACTTTGTCATTACTGTACCAATACTCTACAGGTAATGAAATGGGGTTGGTTTTTGGCACCCACCCCCACCCCCCCTCCCCCCCCTCCTCTTTTCTCTTGTTCAGTAAAAGCCACTGCTTTTCCAAACTTATCCTCACTTGGTGCCATGACGCAACCTGATTCAGGTGAAGTGTCTGTTTCTTGTACAAAATCTTTTCTTTATAAAGGCTAACACAACAAAGAAGCAGTTTGTGATTGGTTATTAAACTCATTCAAGCAACAGCTGTAACCTTAGGATTAGCTACAGAACACGCATCACACTAATACCTATATCTTATCAAGGTTTTAGCAAGCATCAGAGAAAAATTAAGAGATCAGGGACTCTGTTACAGCTATCTATGGTATTTGTGAATTCTTGCACTTCAGGTCATGATGGCCATTTGTAATCAGGTATCTGTGCTCTTCCACAACTACACTGCTGCATTGAGTTCCTATGGTTTATGACCCATCAAGGCCAACAGGTCTCCTCCTATCAGCCTGATAGTGCTTGAGGCTCTGCTCTCCAAGTTTAACCCTTCATTTCCCCCCTTCTGTTGTACAAAAGTCCCCTTAGCAGAGCAATTAATCAAGCCTTGTAAGGTTAAAAAAGGTAGCAAAAAGTTTAAAGCAGTAAAAGTTTAAGAAGTCTATGAATCCAGCCAGAAAGCCCCCATTACCAAGCAATTTAAAAGATGAGGGGACTGGTCGCTTATCCAGAGGCAGTAGACAAGTAGAAAAAGGGTTCTCAGAAGAAACTGCAGCCAGACACAAGGTGTCTTGGCCAGTTACTTAGCAAGTGTAACCCATACATTAGTTTCTGTTAAGAGAGGGGGATACAAGGATTCTAAAAATCCTACTCCAAAGACCATTAAACAAACAAAACAGATAAACATTTTCAAGTTTTCCAGAAGACTGATCAGAAATCTGCAGCTCGCTGTCTCACTGTGTTGATTACTCCTTTTCAGCTTCCTTGTCTGGAGATGATAAAGGCTCTCAAAAAGGTCAATGTTCTTGCCTGGAATCCACTGAGGGCCTCTTTCTGTGGAAACACAAGTATATCCTCTGCCCCATGTTACTAAAGGGTATGGCACTAAAATCTTTCCTGTTTCAGGGTCTCGAATAGCACTGGTGCCTTTTCTCATGTTTCAAAAGAAACATTACTGCTAAAATATCCAACAATAGGAGGGTTATTATCTACCAAGGAGCAGCATAAAAAATTAATACATACAGAGGTTTATGCAATCTTTCCTTCGGTGTTGTATTCCCATTCCCCTTTCTGTTTTAATAAAAGGCGCTTCAGCGTTCGGTGAGAGCGCTCAATAAGTGACTGACCAGTGGGAGAATGAGGAATGCCTGTGGTGTGAACAATTCCCCAAGGTCAAAAAATGATTTAAGCATAGCAGAATGTATGCTGGGACCATTATCTGTTTTTATCTGAGCAGGAATACCTCCTGTGGCAAAGGCTTGTACAAAATGTCTGCAAGCATCTCGTGACTTTTCTCCTGTATGACAAGAAGCATATAAGGCTCCAGAAAAGGTATCAATAGAGGAGTGAATGTATTTAAGGTTACCAAATTCAGAAAAGTGAGTAACATCTGTTTGCCACAACAGTAAACTCTACAATCCTCTTGGGTTAACTCCTCCTGCAACAGAAGGAAAGGAATGTTTCTGACAGTCAGGACATACAGCCATGATGTTAGCAGCTTGCTGTTAAGACAGGCCAAACTGCCATTTGGTCCTCTGCATCCTGGTGGAAAAAAGAATGGCTAAGCCTAGCTTGTACAATACAATCTGGTGATACCTGCACTGACAATGTCATAAAATCTGCTTGATGATTTCTCTCTGCAATAAATCCTGGTAAAGTAGTGTGAGATCTGACATGCATTACAAAATGAGGGTGTTTCCTTGAATCTAGGAAAAAGACCAGCTTCTGTAGCAGGTTAAACAATCGATAATTATTCACTTCCTTCAACAGTGCAGCTTCAGCTCATTGGACAATGCCTGCTACATAAGCAGAGTCTGTGACAAGATTAAAAGGCTCTGACCATTTCTGAAAAACTTCCACTACTGCAGCTAGTTCTACTATCTGTGGCGAACCAGGAACTGTAGCAATATCTGACTCTCATGTTAAGGACTGATTGTTCCACCAAACAATGACAGGCTTGGGAGTCTTCCCTGATCCATCTGTGAAAACAGTGAGGGCAGACAGTGGTTGATCGCTCCTACGAGGCAGGGGGGATAAAGAGATGCCAAGACAAAACAATTTATGTGAAGGCAGGTGCAGAGAGAGTTGACCTGCATAGGCTGTTAAGGCAACCTATTATTCAACACCATCTAATCAACTAAACCATGCAACCAAGCACCCTATCAAGTCTCTGCCTAAACACCTCCAATGATGGTGACTCTACCACCTCCCCAGGCAGCCCATGCCAATGGGCAATCACTCTCTCTGTGTAGAACTTCCTCCTAAGCTCCAGCCTAAACCTCCCCTGGCACAGCTTGAGACTGTGTCCTCTTGTTCTGGTGCTGGTGGCGGGAGAAGAGACCAACCTCCGCCTGTCTACAACCTCCCTCAGGTAGTTGTAGAGAGCAATAAGGTCTCCCCTGAGCCTCCTCTTCTCCAGGCTAAGCAACCCCAGCTCCCTCAGCCTCTCCTCATTGGGCTTGTGCTCCAAACCCCTCACCAACTTTGTTGCCCTTCTCTGGACACATTCCAGCAAGTCAACATCCTTCCTAAACTGAGTGGCCCAGAACTGGACACAGAATTTGAGGTGTGGCTTTTAACCAGGGCAGTGTACAAGGGCAGAATCATCTCCTGCCCTTGTTGGACACACTGTTCCTGATGCAGGCCAGGAGGCATTGGCCCTCTCGGCTGCCTGGGCATGCTGCAGGCTCATGTTCAGCCTACAATCAACCAGTACTCCCAGGTCCCTCTCTGCCTGGCCGCTCTCCAGCCCTCTGACCCCAGCCTGTAGCACTGCATGGGGTTGCTGTGGCAATGTGCAGAACCCAGCACTTGGATGTGTTCAATCTCATGCCCTTGGCCTCTGCCCATCTGTCCAGCCTGTCGAGGTCCTCTGCAAAGCCTCTCTACTCTCCAGCAGATCAACTCCTGCCCCCAGCTTGGTGTCGTCCGCAAATTTACTGATGATGGACTCGATGCCCTCATCCAGATCATCAATAAAGATGTTTAAAGAGGATGGGGCCCAGCACCGATCCCTGGGGCACACCACTAGTGCCTGACCTGTTCCATAATCTTACCTGGCACTGAGGTCAGGCTGACAGGCCTATAACTCTCTGACTCATCCAACTGACCCTTCTTGTGGATGAGCACCATGCTGGCCAGCTTCGAGTCTTCTGGACCTCTTCAGTGAGCCAGGACTGCTGAAAAATGATGGAGAGTGGCTTGGCCAGCTCATCTGCCAGCTCTTCAGCACCTTAGGATGGATCCATCCAGTCCCATGGACTTGTGGGGATCCAAGCAGCTGAGGAGATCTCTAACTGCCTCCTCTTGGATCACAGGGGAACTATGCTGCTCCCTGGCTCCATCTGCCAGCTCTAGAGGCCAGCTGTCTGGAAGACATTCTGTCCTGCTAGTAAAATTGAGGCAAGAAGGTGTTAAGTACCTCTGCCTTTTCCTCATCTTTTGTTACTATGTTCCCCTTGGTGTGCACCAAGGAGTGAGGGCATCCTTAGTGAGACATTGGTTAGCATAATGTCTTCCTTTCTGATATTTGGACATACTCGGGCGCTTCAGGTCTAGGTCCATTACTAATTACCAAGCATTCTTTTAAAGTGTTTCAGCTTACCCCACAACCATAACAAACCCCTGTATTCATTGGACCATTCATAGCTGCAAAAGCTTCAGCCATATGTATGATGGAACATAGGTATGAAGCTGTCTTATTACATGCTTCAGTTACTTCTAGCAAGGTGGGGTTTTGATTGGGCAAGGATTTTTATCAGCTTTTTACAATCTACATTTGCATTTTCCCCAGCTAATTTCAACGGTAATATTTTGCTTGCCTCCCCATTGTCCATCTGACCTTCTAAAGCCAGTTTAAGCCTGTCTATGAATTGCATATAAGGTCCTGCAGTTCCTCATCGATATTCATAAAAACTTTTGTGGCTTGAGAGTCCAGGACTTTAAGAAAAGCCTTTGTGCCTCCTCTTGCAATGCTTCTAGGGCCTCCGTGGGCAATCACAGGCTTGTGCTGCTGTGTCACTGTGTTGACCAGTGGCCATGAGAGTGATCGAAAGTGAGTGCTGCTAAAGCTGGATTGTTATGTCCCACATATGTAAGTAAAACTGCTTGGAGCCCTCTTCTCCACTGGAACTCCCTGAAGTATACTGAGACGGAGTTAGCACCAGTTGTGCTAGGGATTTTAAGTCGCATGGTGTCATACATGATTGTCGAGTATAGATGTTAAAAGATTATGAAATAGGAAGAAGAGAGCCTAGTAACAGACAATAGAGTTCTTTAATCACTGGGAAGGACAAAGCCTCCATTGAGGGTTACCTCCTCTTCCCACATACAGTACAGGAGCCGCAATTCTTGCGGCAACCTCAGTGTCTCCATCCCGCAAAGCTTGGCGCTCAATAGAAGCCCACACATGGTGAGGATCCTGGGGATAAAGGTCTGGTCCTGTTCAGGATCAACAGGACCTGGATCTAGGAGGTCTTCCTCGGGGGGGTATTCTGCTGTGTATGTACCCAAACTCTCAGTCCGCAGCTTCGGCTTTGGTGGCAGCTTAGAGGGTAAAGGAGGAGTCTGAGCTCCCTCAATACTCTGTTCCAAGTTCCCTTCTGCACTTTAAGCATCCAAATATAATCCACCACCATGGGAGCATACGCTGCGCTTCAACATTCCCTGTGGTAGCAGCATCCCTAACTTCACACCCATTTGATCCCAAATTTCACTCAAACGTACTAGATATTGTAACTGTCGGGATTTTCTCCGCACCCCACTCCAGCATCACCTTAAGATCATGGCCACAAAATAACTTTGCCATGCTTCCTAAGGAGTTCTTGCATTAGTTCATATACATCTCTTTCTGAGGAACTCACCTGGTTCTCCATGTTTCCCATGGCTCATCTCATCCAGCAGGAGGGATTGCTCTGGCCAGACATCTTTTCCTGCTTCCTTTCAGCAGCTCATTCAATGTTCCAAGGGAATATGCAGCAGGATGCAGCTAGTGCTTTTTCACCCCTATCACGTTGATTAAGAGACACGACGTAACCTGATTCAGGTGAAGTGTCTGTGTCTCCTTGTACAAAATCTTTTCTTATAAAGGCTAGCACAACAAAGAAGCAGTTTGTGATTGGTTATTAAACTCATTCAAGCAACAGTTGTAAACTAGGATTGGCTACAGAAAATGCATCACACTAATACCTATATCTTATCAAGGTTTCAGCAAGTATCAGAGAAAATTAAGAGATCAGGGACTCTGTTACAGCTATCTATGATATTTGCAAATTCTTGCACTTCAGGTCATGATGGCCATTTGTAATCAGGTATCTGTGCTCTTCCACAACTACACTGCTGCATTGTGTTTCCTATGGTTTACGACCCATCAAGGCCAACAGGTCTCCTCCTATCAGCCTGGTAGTGCTTGAGGCTCTGCTCTCAAGTTTAACCCTTCAATTCAGAAAGTTTTTCACATCATGTGAAGGAAAAATGGGTACCTAGAATCATAGAATTGTCTTGGTGGAAAAAAATCTCTAAGATCAAGTCCAATCATCAAATTAAATCCACCATGACCATTAAACCATGTTCCAAAGAGCCATGTCTACATGTTTCTCGAGCATCTCCAGGGACTGTTACTTTACTACCTTCCTGGGCAACCTATCCAATGCTGACCACACACTCTCAGTAAAGAAATGTTTCCTAATATCCAATAGCTAACCTCCCCTGGCACAACCCTGATTTCCTCTCATTTTATTCATCTGATACTAAGAAGAAAAGACAAACACCTCACTACAACCCCTTTCAGGGAATTGTAGGCCTGTCAGCCTGACCTCAGTGCCAGGCAAGATTATGGAACAGGTCATCTTGAGTGCGATCACACAGCACTTACAGGATGGCCAAGGGATCAGGCCTAGCAGCATGGCTTTAGGAAGGGCAGGTCCTGCTTGACCAACCGATCTCCTTCTATGATCAGGTGACCCGCCTGGTGTGTGGGAGGCCTGTGGATGTGGTCTACCTGGACCTCAGCAAGGCCTTTGACACCGTCCCCCACAGCAAATTCCGGCCAAGCTGGCAGCCATGGCTTGGATGGGAGCACACTGCGTTGGGTTAGGAACTGCTGGAGGGCCGAGCCCAGAGAGTGGTGGTGAATGGTGCCACATCCGGCTGGCGGCCAGTCACTAGTGGTGTGCCCCAGGGATCGGTGCTGGGCCCCATGCTCTTTAACATCTTTATTGATGATCTGGATGAGGGCATCGAGTCCATCATCAGTAAATTTGCGGACGACAACAAGCTGGGGGCAGGAGTTGATCTGCTGGAGGGCAGAGAGGCTTTGCAGAGGGACCTCGACAGGCTGGACAGAGATGGGCAGAATCCAACGGCATGAGATTTAACCATCCAAGTGCGGGGGGTTCTGCACATTGGCCACAACAACCCCATGCAGTGCTACAGGCTGGGGTCAGAGGGTGGTTGAGAGGCGGCCAGGCAGAGAGGGACCTGGGGGTGCTGGTGATTGTAGGTTGAACATGAGCCTGCAGTGTGCCCAGGCAGCCAAGAAGGCCAATGGCATCCTGGCCTGCATCAGAAACAGTGTGGCCAGCAGGAGCAGGGAGGTCATTCTGCCCCTGTACACTGCACTGGTTAGGCCGCACCTTGAGTCCTGTGTCCAGTTCTGGGCCCTCAGTTTAGGAAAGATGTTGTCTTACTGGAGCGTGTCCAGAGAAGGGCAACAAAGTTGGTGGGTTTGGAAGACAAGCCCTATGAGGAGAGGATGAGGGAGCTGGGGTGCTTAGCCTGGAGAAGAGGAGACTCAGGGTGACTTATTGCTCTCTACAACTACCTGAAGGGAGGTTGTAGCCAGGCGGAGGTTGGTCTCTTCTCCCAGGCAGCCCAGTACCAGAACAAGAGGACACAGTTCAGGCTGCGCCAGGGCAGGTTTAGACTGGAAGTAGGAAGAAGAAGTCTATACTGAGAGAGTGATTGCCCACTGGAATCAGCTGCCTGTGGAAGTGGTGGAGTCACCTTCATTGGAGGTGTTCAAGAAGAGGCTTGATGGGGTGCTTGGTGCCAGGGTTTAGTTTTTTGGTTGTTTAGGTGGGTTGTATTGTTACTGTTGTACTGTATTGTACTGTATTGTACTCTTTGTACTGTATTGTACTGTATGGTACTGTGTTGTTGTGTTTTTGGGTGGGTTGGATTGGTTGATGGGTTGGGCGTGATGATCTTGAAGGTCTCTTCCAACCTGTTGTATGTATTGTATTATTGTATTGTATTGTAGAGATCATGGGTCTCCCCACAGACTCTTCCCCAGTTCATTCAGCTGTTCTCATAAGACTTTTCTCCAAGCCCTTCACCCATTTTGTTGCCCTTCTGTGGACATACTCTGGCATCATAATGTCCTTCTTTTAGTGATGACCCAAACTGAGCACAGTATTTGAGGTGCAGCTTTGCAGTGCCAAGTACAGTGGCACAATCACATACCCTACTTCTGCTGGCCACACCATTTCTGATAAAGGCCAGGATGCTGTTGGTCTTCTTGGCCATGTGGTCACACTGCTGGCTCATATTCAGACAGCTGTCTACAAATACCCCAAGTCCTTTTTCTGCAAGGGAGCTTTCCAGGCTCTCTGGCCCAAGCCTGCAGTGTTTGATAGGGTGGTGTGACTCAAGTGCGAACCCAGCATTTGGCTGGACTAAACCTCATATTATTGACCTCAGCCTTTTGATCCAACCTGTCCAGATCCCATTGCAGAGCCTTCCTACCCTCAAGCAGATCAACACTCCCACCCAATTTTGTGTCATATGCAAACTTTCTGAGGGTGCACTCAATCCCCTCGCCGAGATCACTGAAAAAGATATTAGAAAGAACAGTCCCAGATAGTGGCCCTGGACACCATCACTACTAACTGCCAGGTGAGTTAACTCATTTACCACCACTTGTTGGTCCCTGCCAGGGAGCTAGTTCTTAACCCAGTGAATGTCCACCTATTCAAGCCATAAGCAGACAGTTTCTCCAGGAGGATGCTGTAGGATACAGTGTCAAAAGCTTTACTAAAGCCCACTTAAACAACATCCACAGTCTTTCCCTCACCCACCAAGTGAGACACTTTGTCGGAGGAAAGATCAGGTTCATTAAACAGGACCTGCCCTTCATGAATGCATGTTGACTGGGCCTCATTATGTGGTTGCCCTGCACATGTTGCAATGACATCCATGACTTACCTTCTCAGCCCAAGGTCAGACTAAGAGTTATGTAGGTCCCCAGACCTCCTTCCAGCCCTTCTTGTAAATGGTTGTCATATTTGCCAGCTCCACTCAACTGACACCTCCCAAGTTAGTGAGAGCTGCAGGTAAGTGATGGAAAGTGGATTGGTGAGCACTTCCAACAGCTCCTTCAGTAGTCTGATGCATGCCATCGAGTTCCATAGACTTATTTATGCCTAAGTGGTACAGTAGTTCATTAACTATTTCCTCTTGGACTATGGGAGCTTCATTCTGTTCCCACTCTATTTTCCAGCACAGAGGGCTCAATAGCCAGTGAGCAACTGGTCTTACTACTCAAGACTGAGGTAAAGGAAAGTATTAAGTACACAACCTTTCCTGATCCTTGGCCTCTATGTTCCCCCCTGAATCCCACAACAGACAGATCTCCTTAATCCTCCTTTTGTGGCAAATATATCTAGAAGGATTCCTGTTCTCTTTAAGACCTGAAGAAAAATAATTTCCGGGTGGGCTTTGGGCCCTTATAATTTTCTCCCCACATAGCCTCATGACAAACATGTAGTCCTTCTGAGTGGCCTATCCTTATTTCACAACCATAACTCTTTTTCTCACTAAGCAGCAGGAAAGCCTCTCATTAATAATAATACAATAATACAATAATACAATACACCAGTTGGAAGAGACCTTCAAGATCATCACGTCCAACCATCAACCAATCCAACCACCTAGTACAATACAGTACAATACAACCCACCTAAACAACTAAAAAAATAAACCGTAGCACCAAGCACCCCATCAAGCCTCCTCCTGAACACCTCCAATGAAGGTGACTCACCACCTCCACAGGCAGCTGATTTCAGTGGGCAATCACTCTCTCGGTATAGAACTTCTTCCTAACATCCAGTCTAAACCTGCCCTGGCGCAGCCTGAGACTGTGTCCTCTTGTTTGGTACTGGCTGCCTGGGAGAAGAGACCAACCTCTGCTTGGCTACAACCTCCCTTCAGGTAGTTGTAGAGAGCAATAAGGTCACCTGAGTCTCCTCTTCTCCAGGCTATAAGCAACCCCAGCTCCTCAGCCTCTCCTCATAGGGCTTGTCTCCAAACCCTCACCAACTTTGTTGCCCTTTCTGGACATGCTCCAGTAAGACAACATCTTTCCTAACTGAGGGGCCCAGAACTGGACACAGGACTCAAGGTGCGGCCTTACCAGTGCAGTGTACAGGGGCAGAATGACCTCCCTGCTCCTGCTGGCCACACTGTTTCTGATGCAGGCTAGGATGCCAATGGCCTTCTTGGCTGCCTGGGCACACTGCAGGCTCATGTTCAGCCTCCCATCAACCAGCACACCCCAGGTCCTCTTGCCTGGCCGCTCTCCAACCACTCTGACCCCAGCCTGTAGCACTGCATGGGGTTGTTGTGGCCAATGTGCAGAACCCGGCACTTGGATGTGTTCAATATCATGCCCTTGGCCTCTGCCCATCGTCCAGCCTGTCGAGGTCCCTCTGCAAAGCCTCTCCACCCTCCAGCAGATCAACTACTGCCCCAGCTTGGTGTCGTCTGCAAATTTATGATGATGGACTCAATGCCCTCATCCAGATCATCAATAAAGATGTTGAAGAGCATGGGGCCAGAGCACCGATCCCTGGGGCACACCACTAGTGCCTGGCCGCCAGCCGGCTGTGGCACCATTCACCACCACTCTCTGGGCTCAGCCTCCAGCCAGTTCCTAACCCAGCTCAGAGTGCTGCTGTCCAAGCCATGGGCTGCCAGCTTGGCCAGGAGTTTGCTGTTGGGGGACGGTGTCAAAGGCCTTGCTGAAGTCCAGGTAGACCACATCCACAGGCCTCCCCACATCCACCAGGCAGTCACCTGATCATAGAAGGAGATCAGGTTGGTCAGGCAGGATCTGCCTTCCTAAATCCATGCTGGCTGGGCCTGATCCCTTGGCCATCCTGTAAGTGGCTGTGATTGCACTCCAGATGACTGTTCCATAATCTTGCCTGGCACTGAGGTCAGGCTGACAGGCCATAATTTCCTGGCTCATCCAAACCGGGCCCTGCTTGTGGATGGGCACCATGTTGTCCAGCTCCAGTCTTCTGGGACCTCTCCAGTGAGCCAGGACTGCTGAAAAATGATGGAGAGTGGCTTGGCCAGCTCATCTGCCAGCTCTCTCAGCACCCTAGGAGGATCCCATCCGGTCCCATGGCCTGTGGGGGTCCAAGCGGCTCAGAAGATCTCTAACTACCTCCTGGAGCAGCGGGGGAAACCATGCAGCTCCCTGGCTCCTTCTGCCAGCTCTGCAGGCCAGCTGTCTGGAAGATGTTCTGCCATGCTAGGATAGATTGAGGCCAAAGAAGGTGTTAAGTACCTCTGCCTTTTCCTCATCCTTTTGTTACAACCTTCCCCTCCGTGTCAACCAAGGAGTGAGGTTGTCCTTGCCCTTCCTCTTGCTATTAATATATTATAGAAGGACTTTTTGTTGTCTTCACAGCAGAGGCCAGGCAAGTTCTAAATGGGCTTGTGCCTCCCTAATTTTCTTTCTGCATGTCCTAGCAACATCCCTAAACATTCCATAGGTTGCCTCCCCTTTC
>JAAWVA010000058.1:0-49998 GCA_015227895.2 Colaptes auratus | reverse complement strand
CCCCCCCCCCAAACCCCCCCCCCCCCCCCCCCCCCCCCCCCCCCCCCACCCCCCCCCCCCCCCCCCACCCCCCCCCCCCCCCCCCCCCCCCCCCCCCCCCCCCCCCCCCCACACCCCCCCCCCCCCCCTCCCCCCCCCCCCCCCCCCCCCCCCCCACCCCCCCCCCCCCCCCCCGCGCCCTCCCCCTTTTCTGGTACAACTCGGTTCTAACAAAGCTCTGCTCTGATTTAAAGCAACAGTGCTAATTTCATCATTTCTGATTGTAATTTCTTTCAGAGTTCTGTTATTTAGAGTTTTGCTAAGTCTTCCTAGTAGCATAGCAAATAGCAAGCATTTGGTATGTACAAGTACTTAGCAATGAGTTCACATTGTAAGATTTCTTTTGGTTCGACCCTTCTTAGCTGTGTGCCTCGCATTGCAAAGGAGCTCCGTGTAATATAGTTAAGGTTTGTAGTAAATAGGTATTCATTCTTAAAAGTATTCCTTAGCTAATGTAACATCTTCTATTTCATTCTCTTAGACATTGACTAGAAAATACACAAATAATTAAAAAAAAAAAAAAAAGAAAACAAGTACAAAAGAAAGTTTAAAAATGCAAAATATATATAACAAAACAAACCATTGCAACTTAAATACAAAAAGTACAAAAAACTTAGAGAAAAAAATAGAGTACAAAACAACAAAATAATAATAAAAAATAATAGAAAACAAAAATTTAAAAATAAAAAACAATTAAACAAGACATAATAAACAAAAACAGCAATAAAAAATAACAACAAACTAAAAAAATCATAAGAATTAGTAAAAAAAAAATAGCAATTAGCAAAAAAACATAAGGATTACTAGCAAAAATAACAATAAGGATTAGATTAAAACAAACAAAAAAAAACCCTATAAAGAAAAATTCAAGAAAATTAAAATGAAAAATAATAATAAAAATAATTGATAGAAAAGAAGGTTAAAAAATAATTTTAAAAAAGCAAAATCAAAATTAAAATAGAAAATAGGTTAAATAATAAAACAAGCAAAAAAATTAATTAAATAAACACTATAAGATTAAAAATAGTAGATAAAAAATTAGATAAAATAAAACAAATTAATTGGAATAGAAAACTAAAATTAAAAAAAACATTCATTACAATAAAAATAAAATAAAAATTTAAAAATTGCAATAACAGAAAAAAATAATAAAATTAAAAGTTAAAAAATTTTTTAAAATAACAAAAAAAACTAAATTGTAAATAATAACAATATTAAAAGAAAATACAAAATAACAAAAAAATTAGAAAAAACAAAAATATTAAAATTAACAAAAAATTATTAAAAAGTATAGGTAAAAAAAACATACGAAAAAGATACATTAAACGGTGTGGTAAAAAAATTAAACAAAACAAAAATGAATAAAAAAATTAACAAAATACAATAATAACTTAGATTAAAATAAAAAATATTGAAAACTATATGCAAAAATAATAAATATACAAAGTAAAGTAAAATAAAAAAAACCACCAAAATTAGAATAAAAAGCATAAATTAAATTAATTAAAAATAAAATAAAATTTGAAAAATGAAAAAAAAAAAAAAACAAAATAAATAACAAAAAAGAAAAAAATTAAAGAAATTAGAAAAAAATTTTTAAAAAGAAAAGTAAAATTAAAAGAAATTTTTTTAAAAAATCAAAAATGTAAATATATGAAAAAAAATTTCAAATTAAACTTATGAAAATGAATAATAAAATCAAAACAAATTATAAAAATATATTTAAGAAAGAGATAAAAAATTAAATAAAAAAAATAAAAGTTAAAAAAATATATTACAGGATCCCAGGTCTTGGTCCCTGGGCTCTGGCAGTTGTCTCTGCCACCCAGGCCTGGGAGCAGATCCTTTTTTTGAGGCTTTCAGGCTCTACTGTCCCCAGGGACTGTGCTCAGAGCTTGGCCTTCCTGCTCCATAACCCAAACCCAGGGTTTTTCAGCATCACAGACTCCTGCATTTTACCTTTTTTTTGGTCTAGAAGTCACAGCCTCCAATTACCTGCTCTAAGGAGCCCCTGGGGAGGCTTTGTCAGTAACAAGTGCCAATGGGGCCAATCAGTGCTTCAAGCTGCTTTGGCATTTGCTGCTGACTTCTGGAGCAGTTTCTTCAATCTTCTCTCAGTCCCTGACACCTGGGGTCAGCCCCAAATCCTCTATGGGGCTCATTAGAACACAGAAGTCCCTCAGGAGCTGTGGCTCTGCCTGGGATTTCCTTCAGGTACTGAAGACTTTCCAGCTCCTTGGATTTTCCACAGCTAATTGAAGCTGTTTCAGAGTGCAGTTAATGAGGAAGATTTCCCACTGGGCCTCATAACCCCCTGGGTGTTTTTAAAGGATGTTTTTAATTAGCTGCATTTGAGAGAAGGGAGCTGACAGCAGCACTCTCCATGTCACCTTGATCCACAGAGTCTCCTCAAGAGGCCTGGCCTCAAAGGAAACACTCTTCCCCAAATCTGACACTGTATGAAACAACTTTGCTCCTCACCCCCTCCACAACCTCCCCATTGCTGTCATTGCCCACCTGGGCTTACATCACTGTCCCATACATACTTCTTCACTGCTCTCTGCAGCTGCAGGTCATAGTTCCATGGAACCAGCTGCCCCCTGCTCTCCATAGAGATCTGTCTGCATACAGCCACAGGAGAATTGTTCTGTTTAGAAGGAAAGAAAAAAACAAAGTCTGATAAAGTTGCATCAGTGATCCAACCCCTCTGGAACCAGCTGCTCAGCACAAGATGTCTCTCAGTAGGCTGCCTCTCTCCAAGGCATGATCTGAGAAGCAAAACTTAGGCAAGTAGATACAAGAGGTGGAGAGCAAAACAATCACAGAGGTGGCCCAGGGGACAACTGCAGCTTTGCCTCCCGAAAGGTCAAAGCAGCATAGGAGAGAGGAACCGGAATGAACAAAGAATAAGTGCAGAAGCAAATGGGAGAATGATGGAAAGGGCCTTGGGCTGTCCAGTCTGCCCTGGGAAGGGTGACACCAGAGATGGTCACTGTGTCCTGGAGATGTACATGACATCTTAATAAGCAAATGGTCTAAGAGGTAGTCACCCCTCACCCCCTTTTCTGGTAGGACTCTAGTCTACCAAAGCTCTGCTCTGATTTAAAGCAACAGTGCTAATTTCATCATTCCTGATTGCAATGTCTCTCAGAGATTTGTTATTTAGAGGTTTGCTAAGTCTTCTAGTAAGCATAATGAATAGTAAGCATTTGGTATTTACAGGTACTCAGTACAGAGTAATTGCAGTAAGGCATAAGCACTTAGTAATGAGTTCACACTGTAAGTTGTTCTTTGGTTGGAACCTTCTTAGCTGTGTGCTCGGCATTGCAAAGGAGCTCCGTGTAATATAGATAAGGTTTGTAGTAAATAGTATTTGCTTTTAAAAAGTATTCCTTATCGAATGTAACATCTTTCTATTTCCTTCTTAGATATTGACTAGAAACATACAAATAATACAAAAAATAGTAAAAAAGAAAACAAGTAAAAAAAATTTTAAAATACAAATATATATAACAAAACAAAACCAAAATATTACAACTTAGAATAACAAGAACAATAAAACATAACAAAATAGTAACAAAAAATAATGATAGAGAACAAATAAAAACAAACAAAAAATCATAAGGATTGCTAAGAAAAATAGCTATAACAGAAAACATAAGGATTATGAGCAAAAAAAAACAAAAGGATTATCAAGACTACTAGATTAAAACAAACAAAAAACCCTTATAAAGAAAAATTCAAGAAAATTAAAATGAAAAATAATAATAAAAAAGAATTAATAGTAAAGAAGAAGGTTTAAAAAAATGAAAAGCAAAAATCAAAATAACAGAAAATAGATTAAATACAAAAACAGAAAATAGAAAATTAATTAAAATTAAAAATGTAAGATAAAAAAATAAAAACTAGATAAAAAATAAATTAAAAAAATAGGAAAAATAGACTAAAATAACAATTATAGATCAAGATAGATAAAAATAATACAGATAAAAATAATTAAAACCCCAAATAAATAGATAAAAATAATTAAAAAACAAAATATAAAAATTAATATACTAATAAAAAATTTAAAATAAATTTAAAATAATTAAATAAAATAAAAAAATAACCAAAATTAGAATAAAAATAAAAAATAAATTAATAAAAAATAAAATAAGAAATTAAGAAATATGAAAAAATGAAAAAATATATTACAAAAAATAAAATAACAAAAGAGAAAAATAAATTAAAGAAATTAGAGAAAAAAAATAAAAAATTAAAATAAAAAGAAATTATAAATAAAAAAATCAAAATAGTGTAAAAATAATGAAAAAATATTGAAATTAAACTTACAAAAAGAATAATAAAATCAAACAAAATGAAACCAGTTTATTAAAAATAGAAAAAAGTTTAAAATAGATTATATTAAAAAACAGAGAAAAAACCAAAATTAATTAAAAATATATGGAATCATAGACTCATAGTGCAGTCAGGGTTGGAAGGGACCACAAGGATCAGCTAGTTCCAACCCCACTGCCATGGGCAGGGATAATCACAGTAGATCAGGCCGGCCAGAGCCTCATCCAGCCTGGGCTTAAACACCTCCAGGGATGGGGCCCAACCACCTCCCTGGACAACCCATTCCAGGGCTTCACCACTCTCATGGGGAAGAACTTCCTCCTCACATCCAGCCTGAATCTCCCCACCCACAGCTTCATTCCATTCCCCCTAGTCCTGTCATTCCTGACACCCTAGGAAGTCCCTCCCCAGCCTTCTTGTAGGCCCCTTCAGATACTGGATGGCCACAATAAGGTCACCTCAGAGCCTTCTTTCTGTCAACTGCAATCATCGCCATAAAAAACGGCAGATGGAATCAAGACTATGAGGAAAGAGCATTTCCCATGGAGTCAAACATCGATCACAGTAACTGTTATGATAATCTGAGATCAAAAGCACCAATCAGAAGAATGTACCACAAGACCATGTGAATTAGGACTGAATGTTATGGTTGTTTTGACTGTTGTGTGATGAGAGAAAATGTTCATATGGATTTATATGTTATCTCACCAGTTGCTGTAATTTTACACACTTAGAGAGAAAATCACAATTCATTGTAACACCACATGCATTTTCATTGTAGGCAGGAAAAACAACAACAAATTAATACCTGAAAAAAAAAGGGGGGGGAAAGAGAGAATTCCCATAGAAAAAAAGTTTTTAATGGTACCAACAAGAGATAGTTAGCTCATGTCAACACCTAGAAACATCAACTTTGCTAAGTGCTGCAACCCTCTCACCACAAGACACCACGAACACGGCACAACTGTCATGAAGATGACAATCAGCAAACCTGCCTGCTAGCACTGACCTCAACAACTGTCACAGTAATCCAAGATGTCAACAGAAAGCATCTAACTTATAACTGAGTGTCATGACTGCTTAACTGTTGTGTGAACATTAAGAGATCAGTATTACTAGGATGAGCAAAAAACACATTATTATGGGTAATTTTCTATTGGGCAAAGCAATGAAGCTCCTTTGCTCTTGCTGTTTGCCTGCAAGGTTTTGTCTGTGAAGCTAGAGCCTGGCCAGATCTACCTTTACAGATGAAAGAAATCTTGCTGCCATTAAACAATTCATGATTTTTGACCATCCTAGAGAAAAATAAAGATGCAACATACCCCTAAAGCAGATTGTAAAAGACAGTGCTGAGGATTGGATTTGTGTCTGAATCTCTGTGTGCAATGTGTTCAGGCACAATCAAGTCTTCTCTGCCAATAAGAAGAGGGAAATGTAAAGATCGGACTGTTAAGATCTAAGTTCTTCTTTACAAGGTTTGCTATCTTTGACCATGTATTATGCCAGCTCTGTTAGAACATTCTAACTAGCTCAACTAAGCATTGTGCCTTGTATGAAGGTCTCTCCAACCTGTTGTATTGTATTGTATTGTATTGTATTGGTATTGTATGGGGTTACATCAGTCTGTCAGACATGCTGCGCTACAGGACTTTGCTTTTGCTATCCAGCTTAGCTTTAACTCGCTTGCTTCTGTGTATGCAAAGAGTATCTTGTATGGGATGGGAACAACTCCCATGAGCAGATTGCTCCCAAAAAACAAAAAGGGGATTTGTGGAATCATAGCAATAAGCAGTGTGAGCAATCTGGCAGTGTAGGCTTAGAGCCTGACATAGTAGGCCATGCTCAGCAGAAGTGCAGAAGTGGCTAGCAGTGTAGCAAAGCAGTGCTGTGCCTGCAGCACGTAACTAAAGCGGGCACTGGTAGCTATAAAACACAGAGAGTTATCTGGGAATAACAGGACACACACCTGCATCAACAACCTCGCAGGTATTAGTAGTGTGACAAATAATCTATAACAGTGCGATGAGTGGTCACTGGTGGGGAGCCAATGAAGCTGTGCCAACGATGCTCCCGAGTCTGTATAAGCTGTAGAGGTTCCCTTAACAAAATGAACAAACTGGATCACATTGGCCGTCCATATTGACTCCATCTCTGTCGCCAACAGCCAGCTACTAAATATTAATAACAGCTATAACAGGACTCCTTCCCAGGACAGATTGTGCCCACTCCCAGGAAAGGCTACACCACCTGAAGCCTTCCAAACACTCATCTGTGTCTCTTTCCCGCACAACCTATATCCCCTTTCCCACTCCCTGACAGACTGGGGTCCCCACCACAGTATGAACTCTCTGCCTGTTCTTTGGAGCTGGAGGTTCTGGTGTGTCCCATCCCCAGTCAGAAAGACACCACAGCATCTGGGGAGGAACCATTCCAAATACCCTGGGATGGAGCAGACCCTGCACACAGGGAAGAAGGCCAACTGCAACTGGGCTGTGGCAGGAGGAGTGTGGCCACACAGACAGGAGTTGTCCTCCCCGACTCAGCACTGCTGTGGCCACATCTGGATGTTTGATGTCTAGGTGTGGGGGTCTGCAGACTGACAGAGAAGGGAGGAACTTCAGAGACTGCAGAGGAGATCTGCCAGGACAGTGGTTGGCATCTCTGTAGAGAGACTGAGGGACCTGGGCTGCTTCAGCCTGATGAATCGAGGCCTCAGGGCACTGAATAGTAGTGTGACATGGCTGAAGGTGGTTACAGAGAGGATGGAGCTCTTCTGGGGAGTGGGAAGAGGCCAAACCTCCACAAGTGCATCTTGGAAGGTTCAGAGTGGAGATGAAGACAAAGATATGTCCCTCAAAGGCAGAGCTGCTATGCATGAGGCCATCCAGAGGGGTCAGGAAATGGCAGGGAGAGCTGAGACAGCTCAGGGAAGGGATGGAAATGGCAGGGGGAGAGCTGGGTGGGGAAGCAAGATTGGTGTCAGCAGCCTGAAGGAAAGAGCTGCAGGCATGGGAGTGTGTAGGGCGCTGCAGTAGGGATGGCCAAGAGCTCTGGCAAGGCTGAGAGGCCCAACAGGACCAAGACCTTTGTCCCCTTGGCTGTGGCAGTTGCCTCTGCACCAAGGCCTGGGAGGAGAAACTTGGCTTTGAGGCTTTGAGGTTCTATTTAAAGGCAGTGGTCAGGGCTTGGCCTTTCTGCTTCACAGACCAAGGCAAGTTTTTCTGCCCTGCACTTTGCCTTTGTCTCCCTGCAATCCTGGCCCCTAACAAGCTGCTCTAAGGAGTCCCTGGGGAGCCTTGTCAGGAACAAGCCTCAGTGAGGCCAATCAGTGCTTCAAGGGACTTTGGAGTTTTCTTCTGATTGGGTTTCTTGGCAGTACCTTGGCAGAGTCTCCTGGCAGTACCTAAGGATGATGTCATCAGCCCCAAATACTCCATGGGCTCATTAAATACTGCTGAGCCTCTCATTCTTGCCAAGGTTTCTGCAGCTAATTGGAGAAGTTTTTATTGAACAAAGTATCTGATAGAAATTATTTTTAAAGGTACATTTCATTCCTTTTCAGCAGGAGTTGTCTCTTGCAAGCAAACCACAGCAAAACCTGACAAGGTCCTACTCTGGTCACTGCTCACCCTCACCCCACAGCCACCAGCAGAGCCCTGAGCCACAGGTGAGGGACAGGATCTGCCTTGCCAGGGGCTGGGGGTCAGGCCTTGGCCCTTTGCATCAATGAAACCCCTCCAGGTTTGCTCAGCAGCAGAGCCACCTTGAGCTTGTCCTGACCTGTCAACACGGCTCAGCTCTCTGCTCTCCCCACAGCCTGGAGATGCTTCAGTGCCTCCAGTGATGCTTCCCTTGTATCCACTGTCTCTACTATAACCAATCACTGGGGACCCTTTCCCAGTATGCTTCACTGGGACCCATTAAGAGTAGAAGAAACTTCAGTGTTTGAATCTGACTTTGACTTCTGGAGAGGTTTCATCAGCTTCCTCTCAGTCCCTGAGGTTAACAGGGCAACAAAAGCCAACAGAGGAGTTATTAAAACACCTTGGGCTTGTCCTCTGCTGCCTGTTTGGACTGGCTCTCCTGCGCTGGAAGGAGCTGCTGGCAAGCAGGGCAACATTGCAGAAGCCAACTCAGCTCCTCTGCACAGCACAGCAGGGCTGAGGACACTGCCAGAGGATCTCGGGAGATGAGGAAGGCAGCTTCGAGGTGGCCAGGACTGGGAGGATGCTGAGAGCTCACTGGAGGAGAAGTCACTGCAAACCCTGACACAGTGAGGCTGTGGGTGCAGGACACTGCAGCTGGAGCTCCTGGAGGCATCTCCATCTCGGCAGCTGGACGCTCAGCTGAAGGCTCCTGGAGTGTGCACACAGAAGGAGGACCAAAGCCCTTCAGTTCCATCCTGTGAGCAGCAGTGAGCAGAGCTGGGGAAGGAAAAGGCTTCTCCCCAGCCCCTCTGCCTTTCTCTCTTCCCTTCACTGTCTCTGCAGCACTGCAGGCCTGCTCCCTGTTCCTCCACCTCTCCATGGGTGTGGTGGTTTTAGGCAATGCCTTTAAAATTTAGTTACAGATTTTGAGCAGAAAAGTAGAAACACAATAAATAGATCACTCTTGGGTGTGAAAAGGAAAAGAAAAGATTCTTCTAAAGAAATTCATTGGATAAATATCTGGAATCAGAGGAGCTGTACCATAACAATTCTCTCTCTTCTCTTCTGATCTCAGCTGTTTTGCTTTGCTTGGGAGAGCTCACCTGCTTTGTCTGCTCTTGGCTAAGTCTAACCCACTGCTTTTTTTCTCTCTCCACTCCTCCTTTCTCTCTTGGAACAGGGGGATAGGGGGTGAGGCAGTGGAACCCTGGTCTCTGACCAGGGGGGTTCATGGCATTTGGTAACAGCAAATACCTGTCTCATATTGTCACTCCTGGATGTTCTGTACCTGTTCATTGCATTCCATTGTAGAGTGTAGCTCTTGCTTGTCCATACAGCTTCATTGCTTCTAACTGAACTGCTCTGGCAAAGGCAATGCTGGGGGGAAATTTCAACCCACCACAATGGGACTCTTGTTCTCTGGGATTGGGCTGTTGGTCACTTTCTGTTTTGACACCAGAGGAATCTTCATGGCAATTCTGGGTCCCTGCTGCATTTGAAGCTGTGATGAACTCTGCCATGGGTTGGTAGTGATGGGACTGAGCTGATCCATTCCTCATGCAGCTCAGGGACAGGGCTTACAATGAGCATGAGAGAAGTGTGCCCTAACTTGTCACTGCCTTTCCATCCTTGCACAGGTCTCCATGGCCAGAGGCAGCAGATGGCCAACAGCAGCTCCATCACCCACTTCCTCCTCCTGCCATTGCCAGGCACAAGGCAGCTGCAGCTGCTGCACTTCTGGGTCTTCCTGGCCATCTACCTGGCTGCCCTGCTGGGCAATGGCCTCATCATCACCACCATAGCCTGGGACCACCACCTCCACACCCCCATGTACTTCTTCCTCCTCAACCTCTCTGTCCTTGACCTGGGTGCCATCTCCACCACTGTGCCCAAATTATGGCCAATTCGCTGAGGGACACCAGGGACATCTCCTATGCAGGATGTGTTCTCCAACTATTCTTTTTCATATTCCTAATTGGTGCAGAGTATTTTCTCACCACCATGTCCTACGATCGCTACGTTGCCATCTGCAGACCCCTGCACTATGAGACCCTCCTGAGCAGCAGAGTTTGTCTCCACCTGGCAGCAGCTGTCTGGACCTGTGGGGTTCTCTATGCTCTGCTGCACACAGCCAATACATTTTCCCTGCCCCTCTGCCAGGGCAATGCTGTGGAGCAGTTCTTCTGTGAAATCCCCCAGATCCTCAAGCTCTCCTGCTCCACATCCTACCTCAGGGAACTTTGGCTCCTCGTGGCCAGTGTCTGTTTAGCATTTGTCTGTTTTGTGTTGATTGTGGTGTCCTATGTGCAGATCTTCAGGGCAGTGCTGAGGATCCCCTCTCAGCAGGGACGCCACAAAGCCTTTGCCACCTGCCTCCCTCACCTGGCTGTGGTCTCCCTGGTTACAACCACTGGCTTCTTTGCCTACCTGAAGCCCTCCTCCATCTCTTCCCCATCCCTGGACCTGGTGGTGTCAGTTCTGTACTCAGTGGTACCTCCAGCAGTCAACCCTCTCATCTACAGCCTGAGGAACCAGGAGCTCAAGGCTGCCCTGAGCAAACTGATCCTTGGATGCTTTCAGAAGCAATAAACTCTCTGTCTTCACCTGCAGAGCAGTTCTGATGTCACTCTGGCTGCTGCTGGGCTGTTTCCCTTCGGAGAATGTTGTTCCCACACAAATGTCTTTCTTCAGACCATTGCTGGTTCAGTGTTGTCCTGTCTGGGGTGAACCAGAGGCTGCAGACATGAGGAGCTGTGCTCTCTGGGTGTTCAACACAATAAAGGAGCCTGCAGGGAGTTGTTTCTCTGAGTTCCTTCCTGCAAGGCTTCTGTGGAGCTGCAGGGCAGTGCCTGTGTGCAGAGGTGGAGGGGCAGAGTTGCAGCACAGCAGCAGTGCCTGGCAGCCCCACAGCCTGGGCTGTCCTCAGCTGCTTTTCTTCCCTTCCACCCTCTCCTGCTGAGCCTCTGTGTTGGGGCAAGGCCTGAGTGCTCTGGCAGCTTGGGCACTGTGCTGCTGGGTGGTAGTGCTGGGACTGCAGGCAGGGAGAATCCAGGGCTGCTTCTGGGACAGAGCTGTGCTGCAGAGCAGCACTGCCATCAGAACAGGAGGTCTCCTCATCCCTTCATTCCCCAACCCCCTCCATTACAGACTGCACCTACTGAAAGTCCAAACTGGATGCCCTGACCCCTTTCCAGTATAGACTCAGTCCAAACATGGTTCCTGTATCCCCTTCCAGTACAGATGTGGCCTCATCCCAGTACAAACTTGATCTTACTGTCCTCTAGCACTGCAGCCTGGGTCCCATCTCAGCAGAGAATGTATCCCTTCACCCCCTTCCCAGTGCCAACTGCATCCATCGCAGTGCAAACTGCACACCCTCATGCCCTCCCAGGACCCCCTTCCATTATAGACTGCACCTACTCTGAGTACATACTGGATATATAGACTTCCAGTATGGAGTCAATCCTAACATGGTTCCTTTAACCCCTCCCAGCTCAGATGTGGTCTTACCCCAGTACAAACTGCATCACTTTGCCATCTCCTGTACAGTTTCCTGTGCCAGTACCAGCTGCATCCCTTGGACCCCTTCCTAGTCCCAGCTCCACCCAGCACTGCACAAAGTGGATATCCTCATCCCTGTGCCACTACAGGCTGGGGTCAGAGTGGCTGGAGAGCAGCCAGGCAGAATGGCACCTGGGGCTACTGGTTTATAGTAGGCTGAACATGAGCCATCAGTGTGCCCAGGTGGCTAGGAAGGCCAATGGCATCCTGGCCTGTATCAGGAACTGTGTGGCCAGCAGTAGCATCAAGATCATTCTGCCCTGTACTCGGCACTGGTTAGGCCACACCTTGAGTCCTGTGTCCAGTTCTGCGCCCCTCAGTTTAAGAAGGACATTGAGAGACTTGAAGGTGTCCAGAGAAGGGCAACAAAGCTGGAGAAGGGTTTGGAGCACAGCCCTGTGAGGAGAGGCTGAGGGAGCTGGGGTTGTTTAGCCTGGAGAAGAGGAGGCTCAGGGGAGACCTCATTGCTCTCTACAGCTACCTGAAGGGAGGTTGTAGCCAGGTGGGGGCTGGTCTCTTCTCCCAGGCAGCCATTGACAGAACAAGAGGACATAGTCTTATGCTGTGCCAGGGAAGATGTGGGGGAGATGTTAGGGAGAAGTTCTTCATAGAAAGAGGGGTTGGTCATTGGAATGTGCTGCCCAGGGAGGTGGTGGAGTCACCATCACTGGAGGTGTTTAAGAAGGAACTGGATGAGGCACTTGGTGCCATGGTTTAGTTGATTAGATGGTGGTGGGTGATAGGTTGGACTCGATGATCTCAAAGATCTCTCCTACCTAGTTAATTCTATTCTATTCTATTCTATTTTATTCTATTCTATTCTATTCTATTCTATTCTATTCTATTCTATTCTATTCTATTCTATTCTATAAGCTGTCTCAGCTATTTTTCCAGCTTGCTTAAAGTCCTTTAAATTGTTAAATGTTGCCTAAGCACTGTACATTCCCACTATAAATAGATACTCCAGCTGTACTCAAGACCTATTGACAAATCCTTGGCACTTTTTCATACCAGTACAAAGTTAATAATATTTTTATTAATATAATATTTGCCATATTATTATTCATAAATTCATAACTATAACAGCATGGAAGCCCCTGAGTTTTGCCAGTGTCACAGGCACAATGCCAGTGGATGGTAGCTTCACCAGCACAGGTTAGCCTACCTTTATCTGTGGTAGGTATTTACCCCTTTGTCCATCAGGCCCATGGTCAGTAGCCATTACTGTGTCTGTGGGACAAAATGTTTGAATTTTGGGGCTTCCATATATTCCTCACCAGCTGCTAACAGTATAAACTTCTCATGCCCACTGTGTGTCCCAGCTGTGCCTTGAGCTATCAGCATGGCTTTTACTAAGACCATTGATCTGTTCAGCTACACCATTAGCCTGAGGATAATACGGGCTATGGGACATTCCCTTAATTCATTCTCCTTGCACCCAGCCTGCCACTGTGCTCACTGTGAAGTGTGATCCATTGGCACTTTGGACACACTCAGCACAGGTAGAATGCTGAACCATTTCTCCAGAGCTTCAATCCTTTGAGCTCCTGTGGCAGTGCTGAGAGCTGTGGCCATGGCTCATCCTGGAACCACTTCTGCTCCTACCAGGATATAACTTTTCCCAGGAGAGGTCTTCCAAGGGCCAACATAATCAACTTGCCAGGGACTCCACAGAGGCTTGTTGTGTCTGATCTGTTGGGCAGAAGCTTGCTTTGGGTGGTTGGTCTTAAGCCTTACCCAACATTGTGGCCAAGCTGCAAGAATTGTTCCAAATGTTTCAAACTGACCCCCCTTGAGCCTGGCACTCAGAATAGAGGTTGACCTTCCCTGGGTGGCCTCTTCTCATGTGCAGCCACTCAGCCAATCTTGCTTGATCTTCCCCTTCATTGTTCACCACAGGAATTCTTGCTGGGTGATCTGCCTGCTGGCTTCATTGTGCAGCAGCTCTTCCCTTCTGTGCATGGCCTTTGACCCCTCCTGCCTTTGAGGGTCTTGAGTGAACTATTTCTCAGAGTCATTGCCAGTCTCCAGCTCTCCAGACTGATTCCCCCTGACACATCCATTCAGTGGCACCCTTGGAGGCTGCACAGGCATCAGTGTGAATAGCAGGGGCACCATTCTCTGCTGCCAGCATGAGTGCAGGGCAATCCTCCTACCTGTGCACCACCTTCCTCTGCCACGGTCTTCCCAGTGCCAGCCTCCAGCACTGCAGCTTTCTGTTGCCATTTGCATCCCATACAGTGGGTGCAGTCAGCTGAGAACCACACTCCTCCTGCTCTTGAGTCTGTGGACAGCTCAGCTGCTGCCTTAGTTGGAGACAGTTCATAGGGCAGGCCTAACAGCACTGTGTCTGCAGTCCCAGGCTGTGGTAGGTTGGAAACTTTTGCTGGAGCCTTTTGCATTTTCCAGTGAGTGTTCAATGAGCAGCATTGAAGCCAGGAAAGACAAGGCAAAAAGAAGACATCAGGAGTCTGATCAAAATCCATTCCTGGCCAGCCCTGGAGCTTGCTTCTCATCAGGGGTCCTTGTCTTCCTTCACCAGGCATGGGTGCAGGGCTCCTTGGCAGGGAAGTGTATTCCTCTCTCCCCACCCAACTCTCCCCCGGTGTCAGGGGGTCTCCTCGGGGTCTGAATTGAAACTCTCACACCTCCCATGACAGACTGAATGCTTTTAGCACCTCCCAGTACAGGCTGGATCCTAGGATGCCCTCCCAGTCCAGCCTGGGCCCTCCCATCCTCTCTCCTCAGTCCCCTGCTCCAATGCAGTGCAGCTGAGCCAATCCCTCACCACACCCCTTACACCTCAGCCCCTCCCAAACCCACTCCTGACCCTGACTCTGCCCCCATTGCTCATCCTGGCTCCAGCCTTTACCCTTGACCCTTGGGCATTACAAGCCTCAACCCAACCTCTGCCTCTCAGAACTGGCCCTCAGCTGAGCCCTTCCCAGAACACTCAGCAGGACAGCTGAGGGAAGGACACTTCTGAACTTTCTCACTAACTGTTAGAAACTCTCCCACTAGTTCAGAGCTTAGCTTTCTGACATCAATCAAGTAATCCTGGAGCTTGGGAGATCAAATGCAGATAGAGCAGCAGATGGCAGCTCTAGACAGAGAGAACTAAGGCTGAGTCTGGAAAGCAGGCTGGGTTCTCACAGCCCTGGGCCTCACTAACAAGAGAAGGACAGTTCTGTGGGATTGGCAGAGGACCAACAGGAAAAACACAAGACAGAAGACATGGGAACTGCAATGTTGCTAAAAAGACAGGAGATGGCAGCAAAGACCAAGACATGGAAGGACTTTCTCTAAAAATAAGATTTTATCCTTCTCCTGCCTGTGTGTGACTGAGTCCTAGATGAGGACCATGGTTAATCTTGTCAGCACTCTTATTCCCTTATCTATGGTGTTCCAAGGCTTAGGGTTCCATGGAAGGTCATCTCTGGATGGACACCTCCTAAGAGCTGCCAGTCAAAGGCATGTCCACAAAGGAACCTTACCAAGGCACCTGCCTAGATGCCTATCTATTCCACTAGCTTTTGAGAGGGTTCCAAGCTGAGAGGCTGACTTGTCCCCCACTACTGAAGCAGGGGTCCCTGTATCGTGGCACCTGCCTAGCCATGTAAGAATTGGCTCATTCTTTCCTCTAATGTAATCCTTTCTTACATGCCTGATTTCCTGCCAGGGGGCATTAGCTGCTTGGCTGTTATCTTCATCAGTCTCCTCCTCTTGAAGTGGCTGTCCCCATAATCCTGCTGCTGCCCTCCATAGGACGTCTTTAAGTTCAGAAGCACCTCCATTATCTCCTGACTTACCAGAACCTGTATCCTGTCCTGCATCTCCACTCTCCACTGATGGCCTCAGCAATTCAGCTCTATCTTTAAGGCAAACTTTCTCTCCATTTTCAGAAGGATCCTTTTTAGCAGAAGGTCCCTGACCAGCAGAGGGATCTTGCTGTTCTTTCTGTTCTTCTGCATCTGCCTTGTGCCTGCCCCTTTTATCCAAAGCTGTGATTTGTTGAACTGGAGCTGCATTTACATTTACAGCAGACTTTGCAGAAGCAGAAGGGGTTTGCAAGGGAACACCACTGGCAGGTGGACTTTGGGACCCAGGGGCTGCTGTGGAACTCGCTTCCATTCCTGCTGCTGCAGGTGGAAGAGATTTTGCCTCATTAATGGCTGCCGGTGGAGCCACAGCCGCTGGCACTGCTGTTGTGAGCTGCGTCTGCCCCCCGCTGGCTGAATGCCAGAACTGCTGCCGGTCTCACTCAGCTGCTTTCCCATTAACTCCTGTCTTCCTGTTTCCCTCTGTTTCCCCTGTTTGTCCTGTTTCTGTGTCTTCCTCATCACTGGAAATGTCTGCATTTGAGTTAGAACTAGCCCTACGACGTCTGCGTCTGCTGCGTCTGAAAGCAGAACAGCTATTCGCTGCTCGTCTCTCTCGGTGCAGTGCCATCAGTAAAATCATTCTGGGGTCCCAGCTGCTCACATAACTCTCTGCAACAGGAATGCTGAATTGATGTATTCCTGCAGGAACAGTCACAGTCACATTATCATAGCTGTTAAGCCACAGAAATCCCATGCAGCGCTCATACAGCATTTTCAGCTTCTGTTTAAACCAAAGGGACAGTTTATGTGCCAAATATCTTCCCAGCTTACCCAACTTCAAGGCCACACACCATCTGTACAGAATCCCAGTCAGAGCAGAATATATCAAATGCCACAAAGCCCAAAACAGCTTCCTTTTGCTTCCTTAATCTGAGCAGCAATTAATCAATCAAGCAATTGCTCCACATTGAATAGGCAAGTTTTTTAGAGGTTTTTGTGATGGGTGATCAGCACAGGAGCAGTTTGGAGTGAGCATTCCATGTCCATGCAGGTTATTGAAGGAATCTGCTGAATGGTAATGGGAGGCACTGAGTTTGCTTTCCTCACTTCAGTTTCAAGACCCTCCCAGAACCCCTCAAGGACACCTCCCTAAAGTGGGCACATGGCTTTATCCATGGCTCTGGAGAAGAAATGTCCCCAAAAGTGGCCTTTTGGGAAAGAAATGTTAGAGAAAAAGCAGCAAAAGAGACAATACTTTATTAGGGTTGGGGTTTCCATTCTAATTAGGCATTAGCCTTGGGATGAGGTTTTTCTTTTACCTCTAGGAAACCCAAAGTGCTGAGGAACAAACAGCCAAATCCCAGCCAGCTGCAGTGGTGGCACTGGCTGTGCTGACTCAGCTCTGTCATTCCTCTCCTCAGCAATGGCTGGTGCAGAGAAGGGCAGGGGCACATTTGCTTCTGAGGAAAGAAGGTGTAAAAGAGGAGATTGCAGTTCAAGCTGCTGGAAAAGGCCCACCCAGGGGGCGTCAGGTTTAGCCTGGCAGTGCCGGGGTCGGTGTATTGCACTGTCCCCTGGGGCACGCTGAGGATGAAGCCCTTGCTGCAGACTGTGCAGGTAAAGGGCTGGCACCGGTGTGGGTGCTGCGGTGCTGGCTGGGGATAGACAGCTGAGTGAAGCTCTTGCCTCAGGCAGCTCAGAGGTGCAGCTGCCGCTGGCTGTGGACACAGCAGTGCCGATGAGGTTGGAGCTGAGGGAGAAGCTCTTGCCGTAGTCCCCATAGACAGAGGGCTGGGCACTGGGCTGGGGGCAGTGGGGCTTCAGCAGCTCCAACAGCTGGGTGGGAAGCTTTGCCCATCCTCAGGGCACTGATGTGGCTGCTTGGGTGGCACAGAGGAGCTGATATGGGTTTCCCATCTTCCTCCTCTTCATATTCCTCCTCCTACTCTTCTTTGTCCTATTCCATATCATCCTCCTCTTCTTCCACATCATCCCCTTTGTCCTCATAAATCCTAATCCTCATATACTTCATCCTTGCTGTCCTCAGCCATGTCTCCATTAACCACTTCTCCTCTTCCTCAAGGCTGAGATTTGGCTCCTTCAAATTATTCACCAGGAAATTCTTCTCCTCCCAGATCTTGTCCAGGTCCTTCTGGGAGGCCATGCTGCTGAGAGGAATGGTCACCCCTGTGCTCTTGAGCAAATCCTGGGGACCAAGTGACTGGGAAGTAAGGACACTGTGTGTGACTCCTTGCAATGGAGGGATCAGAGCCCTAACTCCTCTGCTGATCCCCTGGTTGTAGTGCTGATGGGGCTGACACCCCCAGGACGTAGCCATCCCAACCATCCCCCTCTGGCCATGCAACTGATACCTGACCACCTGGGGCTCAGGCAGGTGAACTCCTACATTCCCATCACAGCCAATGACCCTCAAAGCTCCACAAGTGGTGAAGTGTGGTTTGGGAGGAGGGTCTGGAGAGGGTTGGGAGGTGCTCAGGGGTCAGCAGTATTCTGGGATCTTGCTGCTGTCCCAGAGTTGGGTTCTTTACCTTCTGGCCTGTTCCAAGGAGCAGTTATTGCCGCCAGGATAATCTGCTCCATCATTTTTCCTGGCACTGAGGTCAGGCTGCCAGGTCTGGAGTTTCTGGGTTCCTCCATCCGACCCTTCTTGTGGATGGGCACCACACTGGCCAGTTTCCAGTCATCCAGAGATGACTGTGTCCAGAGATGCAACCTAACTGATCAGCAAACATTGACTGCCTGAAGTCAAGGCACCTCTGGGGGAAAAACACTCAGGCTGTGCATCCAGCCAGGCTGTCACCATCCCATAATAAGGAACAAACACACAGGGTGGGCAGCACCAGGAGGAAAGGGAAAGTCTTGGAGATGTGGTAGTAAAGGCAGGAAAAGATTAGCCCTGAACTGGTCAGGAATCTGTGCCCCTGGGGCTGTGCTCCCAAATACAACTGTGGCTGATCAGTGAGAGACTCCAAGCTGGGCCCAAGGAGATGTGAAATGGCACAAATGAAACAATGCTGCAAAGGAAAGGGCCTCTGCTTGGCACAGCTTTGACTGATGCTTTCTGCCTTGCTCAGGAGAAAGTCTCGTCATAGTATCATAGAACCAGTTAGGGTTGGAAGGGACCACAAGGATCATCTAGTTCCAACACCCTGCCATTGGCAGGGACACCCCACACAAGATCAAGCTGGCCAAAGACTCATGCAGCCTGGGCTTAAACACCTCCAGGGATGGGGCCTCAACCACCTTCCTGGACAACCCATTCCAGGGCTTCACCACTCTCACAGTGAAGAACTTCCTCCTCACATCCAGCCTGCATCTCCCCACCTCCAGCTTCATTCCATTCCCCCTAGTCTTATCACTACCTGAGATCCTGAGAAGTCCCTCCCCAACCTTCTTGTAGGCCCCCTTCAGGTACTGGAAGGCCACAATAAGGTCACCTCGGAGCCTTCTCTTCTCCAGACTGAACAGCCCCAACTCCTTCAGTCTGTCCTCATAGAAGAGGTGCTCCAGCCCTCTGATCATCCTCGTGGCCCTTCTCTGGACACCTTCCAGCATGTCCGTATCCCTCTTCTAATAGGGGGCTCCAGAACTGGACTCCAGGTGGGTTCTCACCAGAGCTGAGTAGAGGGGGAGAATCACACCAAGAAGACTTGATTGACCATACCAATTCTACCCTGAACACATTGCACACAGGGATTGAGATACAAAGCCCTACAAATGCAGCAAACCCAATCTGTAGCATTGTCTTTTGCAATCTGCTTCAGGGGCGTGAGTGTCACACCTTTGCCTTTTCCTAAGATGGTCAAACATCATAGAAGTGTTTAGTGTCAGCAAGGTTCTCCCTTGACCCATGAGGGTAGGGCTGGCCAGGCTCTGTCTCCACAGATAAGGAAATTTCCTGTGGGCAGACAGCAAGAGTGAGAAGGCCTCTTGGCTGGGTGGGAGATGACATCCTGAATATTCATAGTTCTGCCCAGTGTGAAATTAAACACAGCACAATAATCCATGTTCACTCTGCCTACCTCACTGATCTCCTGATACTCTGTTTTGCTAAGGAAAGGTACTGAGGCCTATTGTTCCTACTCCCGGGTTTTTTTCTTTCCTTTCAAATTTCTCCCAAGCAAAGCCTCCAACATCTTTATATCCTCAATAAATTTTATTAACCCACACTAAAAACCACATATGAAATGAAAATTTGAGAGCATCACATGCTTTAACTTTTCTTTCCTGTGACATAATACCTACAATTCCCCTTGTATGTTTTTTATCTCTTAGAATTAAAATATCTTTTGTGCTATAATCCATTTTGACCTTCACCTAGTAGCACTGCCACGGTATTGTACTTATTCCTTAGGGAACAGACCTTAACACCATCACTAAAGATTTATAAGCACTCCTTCTTGCCTATATTTTGGCATTCTTACCTAGACCCAACACAAGATGTTTCCAGGTGAAGACCTTTATTACATTACACAGTTGACATATATGTTTCTAATGCAGTGTTGCCACGCTCTGATTGGTTACATTTCTACTGCCATGCCCTTAAGCAAAGCACACACTAGGTTAATGCCAGCAATCAAGCTTCTGAACAGATCCAGCCCAAGCCTGCCTGGTCTTTCTTTTCAGTTCCTGATAAGGTCTACATCCCCGGACTCAAGATAAAACATAGCTGTCCCAAAGCTATCTGAAAACAACCCTTCTCCTACACCACCACTGCTTATCAGATGGAGGCTTTGGTGAAAACATTTGCTGATGATGATCATGTATGAAAAACTTGTTTCAGATGTGGGCAGCTGGGGCATTAGAAGAAAACTTGTCCACTAAAAGGTAGCAGCAATAATGGATATGGGAGCCTGTTCCTCTCTGGCCCCTGTGCACAACATGGTAAGAATGAAACCTCACTAAAGATGGCTGCTTCAGGTTTAATAACCCAAGACAACCTCCTCCCCTGAGAAATAATTTGGGAAACAGGAAGCAGAGCACCATGGGAGCGTGCACACAGACACAAGTGCCTCCCCACAGCACCTCTCAGGCCTATGGGGTCACTTGTCAGCAAGAACCAGCGGCAGCACCGGAGTGGATGTCAGCACAGACATTTCACTCACTGTAACAGATGAAAAGCTGCATAAAGGCACATGGACCTGTGGGACATGGGCTAAGTGCCTTGCTGTTAGGAAGATCTAGCACTACCTTACAAGGACCTTTTGTGCTCCCAGGGGCAATAGATTCTGATTGCCAAGGACAAATCTCTGCCATGCTGTGGACGCTGTCCCCTCCAGTAACTATCCCTGCAGGGAGTCGAATTGCACGGTTAGTGCCTTTTACTGCACAGGTCCTGGCAGCTGAAGCCCAGGAAAGTGGAACCTGAGGTTTCAGTTCCACAGGGAAGCCTGAAGGCTTTTGGGCATGTGTATCCTCAGAGCAGAGAGTGAACAGCCTAAAGAGGTGACAGTTAAGGGGATGAGTGATACAGGTGTGGATGTTACAATCATATCCTCCACGCATTGGCCTTCGTCCTGGTTGACAATGTCCACATCAGCTGCTGTGGCAGGAGTTGGTGGCACAACAACCAGTCACCAAAGTGTGCTCCCTGTCCAGGTAGTCAGCCCTGAGGGGCAAGTGGCTGCTGTTCATCCTCACATAGCTGCAGTGCCTTTGAATCTATGGGACCTTGAGGTCTTAAGTACGTGGGGGGTGAATATCACTACCAATGTCCAGGATTTTTAGTAGGGGCCACTGTGACTGAGGGCACATGTAGGCCTAGTATCCCATTACAGTGGCTAACATTGACCCTTGTGTGGATGGATCAGTGGCCCCTACCCAATGAGAATCACAGAGCCATCAAAGAGCTTGTAAAGGAACAGCTGCAGCAAGCCCATTTAGAGCCATCTCAGGCCCTGTGGAATACCCTGGTCTTGTAATTAAGAAAAAAATCAGGGAAGTGGAGGCTGCTTCAGGACTGGAGACAAGTGAATAATGCACTGGAAAGTATGGGTACTTCACAGCCTGGAATGCCCTCACCAGCAATGATGCCTGAGAAATGGAATATCTGTGTTACTGGTTTGAAGGATTGTTTCTTTACCATCCAGCTGCATCCCAATCCAATTTGCTTTCACAAGCCCTATGACTAACAATAATGAACCCAGTCAGAGGTATCAGTGGACTGTGTTGCCTCAAGGCATGAAAAACAGCCCCACAATTTGTCAGTGGTATGTGGCACAGGCATTATCACATGTCAGAGCACAATATCACACCATGTAGTGCTACCAACACATGGATGCTGTGCTAGTTGTTACATAGACAGAGGCTATGCTGAGTGCAGTTGTGCCTGATGTGACACAAGCATTGAGGAAATAAGGGCTAGAAATAGCCCCAGAGAAGGTGCAGCACCAAGCACCTTGGAAATATTTGGGACTAAAACTCTTAGATCAAGCAATGCAGCCACAAGTGATACAAATTCAGCAATCTGTGACCACCCTTCATGATTTGCAGAAATTACTGGAACCATAAACTGGGTAAGACCCTTGCTAGCTCTTAGCACAACCCTGCTAGCTCCCTTATTTGACTTACTGAAGGGAGACCCTGACCTTTTATCTCCTCGAGGTTTGACTGCAAAAGCACAACCTGCACTGCAGCAAGTGGAGCTCTCCATGGCCATGGGAACAAGCCCATCGGGTAGCAGAAGCAGCACCTGTCAGCATTTCTGTGCTTATCTCCCAAGGGCATCCTCCAGCTCTCACAGCACAATGGAATGGACACTGGCCACATCCTTTGCATTTTCTGGATTGGGTCTTTTTACCATTTCCCCCAGAGCAAACAGTGAGCACTCAAATGGAGCTGGTTGTTCAGGTTGTGTGCAAAGCCAGGCAATGGTGTGTTCAACTCTTAGGACCAGACCCTGCCACTCTGACATTGCCTTTAATATCAGAATATCTGGACTGGTGCATGGCACACAGCCCTGAGTTGCCAATGGCCCTGACAGATTCCCCAGGGAAGGTTTTGCTGCATGCTGGGCACATCGATTTTTGCAGCTACATGGAGGGCTGCAACGAGTGGAACCGACTTGGTTCTCTCTGACACCAGTCCCAGGAAAGACAATCTCTACTGATGGTTCAGGGGAAACAGGGAAGGCAGTCACTGCCTGGCAAGGAAAGGGGACATGGCATGAGCTCCTAGCCTCTCAGGATGGTTCACCTCAGCTCCTGGAGTTAAAAGCAGTGGTAATGAACTTTACTAAGTGGCCCAACGTGCCCATAACCCTTGTCACTGACTCACTGTGTGTTTGTAACCTTGTAGAGCAGTTGGACCAGGCACTGCTGAAGGAGGTTAACAACAAATCTTTGCTTCATTTGCTAAAAGCCTTATAGCTTTTGCTGCAAAGTCAAACAGAACCATTCCATGTGCTGCATGTTCATAGACACACAGGGCTGCCAGGGTGTGTGTCCGAGGGAAATGCCACAGCTGATGCCCTGATGGTGCCTGCCTGGGCTGCACCTATGCCTGACATGGCAGCAAGCAGCTCAATCCCTGCCTTTTTCCACCAAGGGGCTCACACACTGCAGAGGCAGTTTGGCATATTGTTGCCTTCAGCAAGAGATATTGTGGCCTCTTGTGAAGATTGTCAACATTTCTCCTTGACCCAGCCAGCTGGTGTCAATCCCAGGGGATTACAGAGCCTACAGCTATAGCAATCTGATGTTACTCACATGCCCGAGTCTGGGCCTTTGAACTGTGCCCATGTCTCAGTTGACACATTCTCTGCTGTGCTATGGGCTACCCCACATGGTGGTGAAAAGGCCTGAGATGGAATTATGCCCTGGAGAAAAGCTTTTTCTGCCCTGGGCATTCCACAGCAAATCAGAGCTGATGTCGGCCCAGCTCTATCGCCTGCAGGTCACAAGCGTTTGTACACCAGTGGGGGGTTCCTCATGTTCCCAGCACACCCCACTGCCCTAACTGAACCTGCCCATCACACTCTTCAAGCTATGCTTGAAAAACAGAAAGGGGAATGTTGGGGGAGACACCACACGGCAGGCTGTAGAAAGCTGTCTATACCCTGAATCATTTAACCATCTCTCAGAGTGGTATGAACCCTGTCACAGGAACTCATCTCTTGTCATTGCAGTCTGTGAGCAATCCTTTGGCAAAAAAGGCCCCAGTGTGGGTCTGCAAATGATCAATGGAAACAAGGCCCTCAGCCCACATCAGCTAACTCCATGGGGTAGCAAACCATTTGGGCAACACTGCTGCATGCATGAAATCAAACCTGGAATTTAAATGCCTGACAAATTGTAATGCACCAGTAAGGTGTTTTGAGCATCAGGACATGTGGGATGATAATTTGCTCTTTGCCCCATTAGAGCCTCAAGATTAGATCTTTCAGGGACTTTCCAAGCAGAAAGCTGTGTGTACCTGCAGCATAGAGCTGGAGCTGATACAGTACTATGATCTTTAATCACACTCCCTTTGCCTTAAAGCCATGCAGGCTTAGCCTAACAGCTGAAGGAGATGATCATGGAGGTTTGTAGAACAAAGCTGAACACATAGCAGCCAGGATCATCTTGCTTCAAATTGTTGCAGCAAAGCAGCAGCTCAGCTAAGGGAACTGGCATCTTGGGTTGCAAAACAAGACAAGGAAACATCAAAAGTGTTGCTTGAATTAGCCACTGATGTGGAGGGTGTCAGCCATGCCAGCCTGCAAAATCCAGCTGCTGTTGGTTCTTTGTTATCAGCTCCTGGTCAGGGCTGGGCAGAATGTGATGGTCTGTGCTGTACACACTGAAGTGATCATTCTAAACATAGACAGAAGAGTATTACAAACTGGGTTGTGAATATTGCTGATTGGATCACTCCTGGTGTTGGCAGTGCCCTGTTCATTCTCATGTCTGCAAAGGGCCCTGCAGAAGAGAATGAGCCCTGGGTAAAAAGGAGGAATTGTAGCTAAAGCAGGTGGCCATGGGCAGCTTCAACCTTGAACTAAGCAGAGCTCTGCCCTTGAATCAGGAATGTAAACAACTCCAGGAAAGAAGATCTGTGAATAACAAAGGAAGAAACAGAGAGACCTCCCCAGGCTACCAAAAGGGGAGAGAGGTGCCTGGACACCAAGCCTAAACCAATCACCTAAGTACAAAGGGCACAGGGACACAGAAAGGAAAAGATCTAAGCCATGATGTGCATTAATCAAGTGGCCTCTGCTGCTGGCTGGTGCTTGAGCACATTTTGGGGTCATCCTTTTTCCTGGCTGCCAACACTGCACAGCCTTAGCTGTTGATTTTTTTCAGTTCTCTGAGTCACTTCTTCCTGTTGTTTGTTTGGAGAACCTTGAGTTCTCCCTTCCATCAGCTAGCCAGGAGAAGTTCTCCTCACCTTTCACTGCCTGTTTTGGAATCTCTTGCTTTTGTCACAAGACATTGGTTTGGTCACCTGCTGTGTTCAGACTTTTCCCTTCACCTTCTGTGGCAGTTCAGGCTGGGTGCCTTCTATTCCTGCCACATAAGCTACAGCTCCTGTGTCCAGATGGTCCAACCCACTAAGGAGGACACAGGAAACAGCCTATTTCATACCCATAATATCCTACACCCCGTAAAACCATCTGCAAAGTCCTTCTCTTCCCTCACTGCTCCCATGGGAGATGCTCCTATTGGGTAATGGTGGGGAGTATCTCATGGCCAAGGGCTCTGGCAAGGCTGAGAGGCCCAACAGCACCAAGGCCTTTGTCCCTTGGCTCTGGCACTTGCCTCTGCCACCAAGGCCTGTGAGGAGAAACTTTCCTTTGAGGCTTTGAGGTTCTTCTATTCCCAGGGAAGTGGTCAGGGCTTGGCCTTTCTGCTTCACACACCAAAGGCAAGTTTTTCTGCCCTGTACTTTGCCTTTGTCTCCCTGCAATCCTGGCCTCTAACAAGCTGCTCTAAGGAGTCCCTGGGGAGCCTTTGTCAGGAACAAGCCTCAGTGAGGCCAGTCAGTGCTTCAAGGGACTTGGAGTTTTCTTCTGACTTGGACTTCTTGAGAGTCTTCTTGGCAGTATATTGGCAGAATCTGCTGGCAGTACCTAAGGATGATGGAATCAGCCCCAAATACTCCATGGGGCTCATTAAATACTGCTGAACCTCTCATTATTGCCAAGGTTTCTGCAGCTAATTGGAGAGGTTTTTATTGCTCAAAGAACCTGGTAGAAACTATTTTTAAAGGTACATTTCATTCCTTTTCAGCAGGAGTTGTCTCTTTGCAAGCAAACCACAGCAAAACCTGACAAGGTCCTACCCTGATCACTGCTCACCCACACTCCCCACTGCCCCAGCAGAGCCCAGAGCCACAGGTGAGGGACAGGATCTGCCTTGCCAGGGGCTGGGGGTCAGGCCTTGGCCCTTTGCATCAATGAAACCCCTCCAGGTTTGCTCAGCAGCAGAGCCACCTTGAGCTGCTTGTCCTGACCTCTCAGCACTGCCTCAGGTCTCTGCTCTCCCCACAGCCTGGAGATGCTTCAGTGCCTCCAGTGATGCTTCCCTTGCACCCACTGTCTCCTGCTCTAACCAGCCCCTGGGGACCCTTTCCCAGTATGCTTCACTGGGACCCATTAAGAGTAGAAGAAACTTCAGAGTTGGAATCTGACTTTGACTTCTGGAGAGGTTTCATCAGCTTCCTCTCAGTCCCTGAGGTTTTCAGGGCAACAAAAGCCAGCAGAGGAGTTATTAAAACACCTTGGGCTGGTCCTCTGCTGCCTATTGGGCCAGGCTCCTGGCTGGAAGATTCTGCTGGCAATCAGGCAGCGCTGCAGGAGCCAGCTCTGGCCAGGAGCAGCTCCTCTGCACAGCACAGCAGGGCTGAGGACACTGCCAGAGGATCTCAGAGAGATGAGGAAGGCAGAGAGAGCTTCAAGGTGGACAGGACTAGGAGGATGACTGAGAGCAAACTGGAGGAGAAGTCACTGCAAACCCTGACACAGTGAGGCTGTGGGGGCAGGACACTGCAGCTGTAGCTCCTGGAGGCATCTCCATCTCGGCTGCTGACGCTCAGCTGAAGGCTCCTGGAGTGTGCACACAGAAGGAGGACCAAAGCCCTTCAGTTCCATCCTGTGAGCAGCAGTGAGCAGAGCTGGGGAAGGAGAAGGCTTCACCCCCAGCCCCTCTGCCTTTCTCTCTTCCCTTCACTGTCTCTGCAGCACTGCAGGCCTGCTCCCTGTTCCTCCACCTCTCCATGGGTGTGGTGGTTTTAGGCAGTGCCCTTAAAATTGTTACAGATTTTGAGCAGAAAAGTAGAAACACAATAAATAGATCACTCTTGGGTGTGAAAAGGAAAAGAAAAGATTCTTCTAAACAAATTCATTGGATAAATATCTGGAATCAGAGGAGCTGTACCATAAAATTCTCTCTCTTCTCTTCTGATCTCAGTTGTTTTGCTTTGCTGGGGAGAGATCACCTGCTTTGACTGGCCCTGGCTAAGTCTAACCCACTGCTTTTTTTCTCTCTCCACTCCTCCTTTCTCTCTTGGCAGGGGGTTGGAGGGTAGGGGCAGTGGAACAGCTTCCCTGGTCTCTGAGCAGGAGGGGTTTCATGTCATTTGCTAATTGTAAATACCTGTCTAATATTGTCACTCCTGTATGTTCTGTACCTGTTCATTGCCTTCCATTGTAGAGTGTAGCTCTTGCTTGTCAATACAGCTTCATTTGCTTCTGACTGAGCTGCTCAGGCAAAGGTAATACTGGGGGAAATTTCAACCCACCACAATGGGACTCTTGTTCCCTGGGATTGGGCTGTTGGTCACTTTCTGTTCTGACACCAGAGGAATCTTCATGGCAATTCTGGGTCCCTGCTGCATTTGAAGCTGTGATGAACTCTGCCATGGGTTGGTAGTGATAGGAACTGAGCTCATCCATTCCTCATGCAGCTCAGGGACAGGGGTGACAATGAACATGAGAGAAATGTGCCTAACTTGTCACTGCCTTTCCCTCCTTGCACAGGTCTCCATGGACAGAGGCAGCAGATGGCCAACAGCAGCTCCATCAGCCACTTTCTCCTCCTGCCATTCTCAGGCACAAGGCAGCTGCAGCTGCTGCACTTCTGCTTCTTCCTGGCCATCTACCTGGCTGCCCTGCTGGGCAATGGCCTCATCATCAGCACCATAGCCTGGGACCACCACCTCCACACCCCCATGTACTTCTTCCTCCTCAACCTCGCCCTCACTGACCTGGGTGCCATCTCCACTACAGTCCCCAAATCAATGGTAAATTCCCTGTGGGCCATCAGGGACATCTCCTATGCAGGATGTGTTGCTCAGGTCTTTCTCTTCCCATTTTTCATGTCAGCTGAGTTTTATCTGCTCACCACCATGTCCTATGATCGTTACGTTGCCATCTGCAGACCCCTGCACTATGAGACCCTCCTGAGCAACAGAGTATGTGTCCACATGGTAGCAGCTGCCTGGTCCTGTGGGGTTCTCTATGCTCTGCTGCACACAGCCAATACATTTTCCCTGCCCCTCTGCCAGGGCAATGCTGTGGAGCAGTTCTTCTGTGAAATCCCCCAGATCCTCAAGCTCTCCTGCTCCACATCCTACCTCAGGGAACTTTGGCTTCTTCTGGTTGGTATCTGTTTTGCATTTGTCTGTTTTGTGTTGATTGTGGTGTCCTATGTGCAGATCTTCAGGGCAGTGCTGAGGATCCCCTCTCAGCAGGGACGCCACAAAGCCTTTGCCACCTGCCTCCCTCACTTGGCTGTGGTCTCTCTATTCATCAGCACTGGCATCTTTGGTAACCTGAAGCCCTCCTCCATCTCTTCCCCATCCCTGGACCTGGTGGTGTCAGTTCTGTACTCAGTGGTGCCTCCAGCAGTGAACCCTCTCATCTACAGCCTGAGGAACCAGGAGCTGAAGGCTGCCCTGAGCCAACTGAGCCCTGGATGCTTTCAGAAGCAATAAACTCTTCTGCAGAGCAGTTGTGATATCACTCAGTGCAGGCCCAGCCTGGCTTCTGTACTTTGTGGTGGTGGTGTTTTACTCTTTATAAAACTGCCATCCCTTTTCTAACACATTCTCTGCTTTGCTGACCATGAGTTTATGCAGCAGGACCTCTGCTCTTTCTTTGGTTAAAGAATAAAGAACATTAACATTTTCCGTCCTGAGATCCTTCCTCTAGGACTTCTCCAGAGCTTCAGGGACAGGGCCTGTGCAGATTTAGGTTGAAAAGAGTCTCAGTACAGCAGCACTGCCAGGGAGCACCAGCACCTGGACTTCCAGGGCTGTTCTCTTGCCACTTCCAGCTTCTCCTGGGGCAGTGCAAGGCCTGAGTCCTGTGGCAGCTTGGTTATTGTTCTGCTGCCTGCCAGTCCTGTGACCACAGACAGGGACAGGCCATGGGAACTGCTATGACTGAGCTGGCCCCCAAGAGCTGTTCCACAAAGACAGATGATCTGCTCAGGGCAGAGTCTGAAAGCTTAGGGCTTCATCCAAAGGTTCTCTCCAAAGCAGGCCTAAGAAAGTGTCCCAGGGATGCAAACAGCAGGGAACAACTCAAGTGTGAGTGTGCAAGACTGGGGCACACGGCAGTGTCCTGACACAGACAGGCCTCCTGCCAGAGGCCTGAAGGAGCAGCAGAGCAGGCTCTGATCTGTGTCTGTTCACTGCACAGCCTGGGGGAGCTGTCCCAGGCTAATCATCCTGCTCTAGCCACTCACCACCACCATTTCCATCACTGGTCTCTCACCACAGCTTGGAGAGGTCCTTTGTCCCTCCATGGGAGGACAGAGAATAAGGATGTCAGCAGTGGCTGCTGGCATTGTGCAGATGAGATGTTGCATGGACACCATGCACGTGAGGTGAGGAGAACCTGAGTGAGCACAAACACCATCAGCTGTGGCTGGGGTACCGAGGCACTGGAGGTGTGAGGAGCCTCCCAGCCTCTGGCAGGGGCAGCAGGAGGCCAGGGACACTGCCTGCTGCAGTGCAGAGCCTGTGTGAGGGATGGGGAAAGACTGTCTGAACATCCTGAGGTACAGGAGGAGTTCACATGCCTGGTAGAGCCCTGACAGTGGATGTAGTTTTCCTTGACCTTAGTAATGTTTTTGACACTGTCTCCCATAACATCCTTGTGAGTTCAGGAAGTGTGGGATGGAAGAGTAGAGAGTGAGCTGGATCAGGAACTGGTTACAAAATAGAGTCCAAAGAGTGGTGGTCAAAGGTGCCAAATCCAGCTGGAGAGCTGTAACCAGTGGAGTCCCTCAGGGATCAGTGCTGGGTCCTGTCCTGTTCAACATCTGCATCTATGACATTGATGAGGGGACAGACAGACAGAGACTGCTCAACAAGTTTGCTGACAATACCAAACTGGGAGGCTTGGCTGAGACCCCTGAAGGCTGTGCAACCATTCAGAGACTTGGACAGACTGAGAGCTGGGCAGAGAGGAACCTAATGAGGTTCAACAAGGATGAGAGCAGAGTCCTGCTCCTGGGAAGGAAGAATAAACTGCAGCAGGACAGGCTGGGAGGTGATCTGCTGGAGAGCAGCCCTGTGGAGAAGGAGCTGGGAGTGCTGGTGGGCAGCAAGTTCTGCATGGGACAGCAATGTGCCCTGGGGGCCAAGAAGGTCAGTGGGGTCCTGGGGTGCATTAGGAGGAGTGTGTCCAGAACATCCAGGGAGGTTCTTCTCCCCGTCTGCTCTGCCCTGGTGAGGCCCCACCTGGAATATTGCATCCAGTTCTGCGCTCCCCAGTTCAAGACGGACAGGGATCTGCTGGAGAGAGTCCAAGGGAGGGCTTCCAGGATGCTGAAGGGACTGCAGCACTGCCTGGAGAGGAGAGGCTGAGAGCCCTGGGGCTGTTTGGTCTGGAGAGGAGAAGACTGAGAGGAGATTTAATAAATGTCTATAAATATCTGAGGGCTGGGGGTCAGGAAGGAAGGGACAGGGACAGGCTCTGCTCAGTGGCACCCTGGGATAGGGCAAAGGGCAATGGCTATAAACTCCAGCACAGGAGGTTCCACCTCAACAGGAGGAGGAACTTCTTCATTGTGAGGGTCACAGAGCACTGGAACAGGCTGCCCAGAGATATTGTGGAGTCTCCTTCTCTGGAGACTTTCCAGACCCATCTGGATGCCTTCCTGTGCATCCTGTACTAGATTCTATGGTCCTGGTCTGGCAGGAGGGTTGGACTCCTTTGGAGGTCCCTTCCAATCCCTAACATCCTGTGATCCTGTGACATTTCTGTGTGTGACTGCAGCACAAACCTCCCTGCCCCAGGGAGACTCCTCTCAGGTGTCCTGCACAGGCTCATTGCAAATGTTGCTGTCTGCTCACATCAGCCTTCCTGGGCTGTGCCCTGAAATGTGCACAGAGCCAGCAGAGAGGTTCTTGTTCCTTGGAAAGGCATCTTCAGGAAGGCCAAGAAGGAGGCTGGGGCAAACTCCAGGCTGGTCACCCTCAGCATAATCGTGGTGCTGGGTCAAAAGTGATAGGTCAGACACTGCAGGCCCTTGAAGGACAAGAGAGAGATCACCAAACCTGTCTGGGCAGGGGCAAGAAGGGCATGTTTTGTGCCTGGACCTTAGCCAGGCCTTTGCCATCATCTCTGTAGAGCCAGACTGGTGATAGCAGGACTGAAGGAATAGATGAGTGTTGGGTGGGAAGGTGGGTGGTGGATCAAGCCCAAAAGTCACCAGGACAGAGTCCTCCTGGCATCCACTTCCCAGTGGCATCCCTCAGGGCAAGCCCTTGGGCCAGCACTGTGCAATCTCTTCATCAGCTCCCTGCAACTTCTGACCCAGGGCCTCTGCAGCTCCTTTGGGGATGAGGCCAAACTGGGCACAGGCCTTGAGGGACCTCCTCTGCTTAATCCTGCCCTGAGCAGGGTCATTGGACAAGATGATGTGCAGGGACCTCTTCCACAGATCACCAGGACAGAGCCAGCAGCTCCTCTGAGGAAGGTTTCTCCACTCAGAGCCTTGGTAGGAAATCTGCCAGATGATTGGATGAAATTTGATCGTCTCTGGCCACAAGGAGGGGAATGGTTGGGTGTGGAATCATGTGGTCAGTTGTGTCTCAGGAGCTCATCATTCAGTAGGAAACCAATGAGTGTGAATGGCTGTGAGGTCACTTCTGACTGGGAATGGGATTGGCCAACAGCAGGAACACAGCTGGAAAGGGACTGTGACGTTTGTTCTGTCTGTGATGAAGAGGTTATTAATTTATGAATATGAAATTTATGAATTTTATTAATTATTAATATTATTAATATATGTTTAATTAGTATTTTATTACTCAGCATTAAGTAGTATAATCAATCAGTATTAATCAGTATTTTATTAATCAGTACTCTAGTGCATGATTGTGAAATCTATCCCATAAGTGGTTTATTATTTATAATTTGGACTCAATCAGGATATGAACAGAGTTAATTTCTATTATTATAACGCAGACTGCAATTCCACTGCTTGTCCACCAGGTGGGGACGCGACAGGCCTCTGGTGACTGCTAACTATATACAGAGATATTACACTGTGTATCAGAGGATTGGACTGGAAAGAAAATCCTGCTAGACTCGGGTGCTTTGAACTGAGTGTTAGTGAGTGGAAAGCAGGTGGATAGGTTCCAGCAGACTGCTGTGTCCTTTGTTTGTAGCAAGGTTCGGTTCTGGCAGACTGCTGTCACTGGGCTGACTCCTGGCTGGGCTGGACAGTGATGAATTCTCCCTTCCGTGGCAGCAGAGGGAATGGACCTTAGCCTAGCTGTGCAGCAGGTTCCCTTTGCAGGACTTGGGTGTCTCTCTCTGGATGGCAGGGAGCTGTCCTGCGAGGTTGGCCTGGCAGGGCCGGTAGGGCTGGTCCTGGGATGGGGTCGGCCCTCACAGAGTCAGCCTGCACGGCAGGGCGGGGCACTGTTCCCGGTAGGCAGGCTTGAGGTTTCTGATGTGGCACGGTGGCAGATGGGCCTGGACCTGGCAGGGGTCAGCCGGTGGCAACAGACTTTGGGGCTGTCATGGATGGCCCCTGGGAAGAGGCACAGGTGCATGAAGCAGCAGCTTTCCCTTTGCTTGGCTCGAAGGAGCGGCAGGACCCTAATCGGAGCGGTCCAGTTTTGGGGCACAGGGCATGAACTGTGCTCTGGATTCCCCTGGGGTTCACAGGGCATGGAGTGGCAGAAGTAGAGACTCCTATCCTGTGATGTCAGGGTTACACAGGGATCAGGCTGACACTGCTCCTGCTCTCTGAGCTGACACACACAGGGTTGTGCCTCTTGTCAGTCTGCTGCTTCAGGCTGAGGCAGATGTTTGCACTGCCGGACTCGGCTAAGTCCCTTCCCCGGCAGCTGGGCAGATCTTACCCTCTGGGGTCCAGTCCTCTTGAAGGCACGTTGGGCTCTTCCAACTGGTAACAGTGGCAATGCAATGCTGCAGCTTCTCAGGCTCAGCGAAGGTCCCTCCTCAGGAGATACTCTCAGGGCTGAGGCTCAACAGGCTGCCTGGCTGCTGGCTTCTCCTTGTCATGCAGAGGCCACTAGTTTGCTTGCATATATGAGAAAGACAATGGCATGAGCTCAGTCTCCAGCAAGGAGAGAGCACCCAGTGAAAGAGGGCAACGTATTTACAAGCTGGGGCAATACTGATAGGTTCCTGGAGGCTGGATGTGGCCAATGGGCACTCTTGTAAACAACCGGCTGCAGCCTATGGGAGGCGTGAAGCTGGAATTATGCCATGCTTGGCATCAGCACCAGCATCCCATGCCATGGGGGTGTGCAGGGGTCTGTGCCACCTTGGCCTTTGTTCCCCTCATGAAAGGAGGGGGAACTTGTCCATGTGCTGGGACAGCTTTCAATATCTGGGCATAATTCTGGGCATAATGTGCCTTCACCACATAAGGTGGCACAGTCCCCTGTCACTGGGAACCTCCTCAAGATCTGATGGGATTCCCCTCCCCCCTTGCCTAGGCCATGAGCTAGCCCAGGGTAAGGCAGGTATGGATCAGGACAGACAGAAATGGAGCACTGAGAGGTATCCTTGGTGTGCTGCACCCTTGCTCTCCCAGCCTTGCACTGCTCTCCCTATGGCTTGGGGTTTGTCACCTTCTGCCAGCTCAGTGCATCTGTGCTTGGATCACAGCCAACGGTCAGGTGATAGAAAACTCTGGAGGTCAAAAACTTCAGGGTCTGTGCAAGTGGCAAAAGATCCCAGGATGATTCAGCATCCAAGGGTCTCCAGATCAGAGAAACACCTGATGGAAGTCAATCATCTCCACCTCTAAAAGCAGTGACCCTCAAGCCAGAGCCTTGGAGCTCTCCTGGATCACAGCAGCTGTGTCCAGCATCTCCCCCACTCAGACATCTCCCAGGCACAACCTGCAGCAAGGGCCAGCACCAAGTCAGACTTCTCCAGGCTCAGGTCTTGTGCCCAAAGAATGCCAAAGCTTTGTGAGTGTTTGCCCTGAGCTTCAGGAGAAGGACACTGAACTCCAGGGCACCCTCTGCCAGCCTCCTCTCCACCTCTCTGTGTCTTTGGACAGACACCTTTGCTGTCACCAGGATCAAGGTTTCTATCTTGCACTGGACCCAGCCTGCTCTGTCCCTGTGTCTGTGTGCTTGGTGCTTTTCTCCAGGCACAGCCATAGAAAGAGATTTGACTTCAGGATCCCTTGCAGCCAGTCAGGGTCAGCCTTGTCCTTATCCACTCTGTCCTTCAGAGGCTCTTGGATTAGAACACATTCTGCTGAATCACCTTGTAAGCCCCAGGTGGGCAGTGACAGCAATGGGGAGGTTGGGGAGGGCAAGGAGCAAAGTTGTCCACTCAATGTCAGACTGAAGGACAGATGTTCCTGCAAGTGCAGATGTCCTGCTGAGACAGCCTGGGTCAGTGTCACTTGGGGAATTCTCATCTCTGAGCTAAACTGAAATGGAGCAAAATATTTTATCTTTGAGATACAAAATTGAGCTTTGTGAGGTGCACTTTGAAATCCTGAAGAAGATTGCAGGCACACAAACATCTCCTTAGGGCACTTGGGACTCATTGCAGGAACCTCAGGTACTGAGAGGAGACTGAAGAAACTTCTTCAGAAGTCAGAAGGAAAACACAAAGTGCCTTGAAGCACTGATTGGCCCCACTGAGGGCATTACCAGCAAAGCTTCCCAAGGGCTCCTTAGAGCAGCTCAGTGGAGGCCTTGATTGCAGCAGACAAAGGCAAAGTGCAGGAGAGCATACTCTGGGTTGGGTTTATGGAGCAGAAAGGCCAAACCCTGAGCACAGTGCCTGGGCAGGCAGATCCTGTCCCTCATGTGTGGGTCAGGGCTCCTCAGGTGCCGTGGGCTGTGGGGTTTGTGATGCTGAGAGAAGTACAAGGGGATGAGAGTCCTCAGCCTTCCTGGGGGTGTTTAAGGAAGCACTGAGGACCCCCTGGTACCTTAGGAAGTCTCCTCACAGCCCTTGGTGGTGGATGATTGCCACAGCCAAGAAGGCAAAGCCTTGGGTTCTCCTGATGACTTCCAGCCTTGCCAGTGCCCATTGCCATCCCCACCACAGGTTGTCCTACACTGTCCCCCACACTGGCTTTGGTTTCTGCAGCAGAAAGGCCAAGCCCTGACCACAGAGCCTGGGCAGTCAGATGCAGAGAGGCTCAAGCTCATGTTTCATCTCCCTGTCCTTGGTGGCAGAGGCAACTGCCATAGACAGGAGGAGAAAGACCTCAGTGCTGTTGAGCTTTCAGCCTTGCAGGTGGTGCTACACTGCCCCCTGCCTGCAGCTCTTTCCCTTCCTGCTCTTGACACCCATCTTGCTTTCCTGGCAGCTCTCACCATGACATTTCTGTACCCTCCCTGCTCTGTCTCTACTCTCCATGGCCATTTCTTGAAACACAAAGCCAGGGCCTCATGGACCAAAAGGATCCCCTCTGAGAGACTTTTCTTTGTTCTCACCTCCACTCTGAACCTTAAAATTTGCACTCTATGGAGGTTTTCTTCCCTTCCCACAACCACCAGAAGCTGCATCATCCCCAGATTTCAAGCAGGACCACACTACATCTGTAGTGCCACGAGCTTGGACTTCAGCAGGTTACAGAAGCCCCAGTCCCTCAGGCTCTCCACCCCAGTCCTTGCAGATATCCTCTGAAGCTTCTCAGGTTCTTCAAAAGTCCTTCAGAGCAGAAGTCCCAAAGCCAGACACTAAGAATCCAGATGTGGCCTCAGCAGTGCTGAGTGCAGGGGAGCACAACTCCTCCGTCTGGGTGGCCACACTCCTCCTACCACAGCCCAGCTGCACTTGGCCTTCTGCACTCTGCTCAGCCTCTGCTCTATCCCAGGCCATTGGCAATGGTCCCTGCCAGAGGCCTCTCTGCCTGGGCACAGAGCAGAACCTCCAGTTACAAAGCAACAGCCAAGGCACCTCCCTGCTGCTGCCTCTCAGCTTGGCAGGCACAAGGGATGGCACAGTCCCCAGACCAGCCCTGGGCCTGCTGCTGGCCAATGACACAAGGGATTGCAGTTTGCAGTGAGCTCACACTCACCTCCTGGCCATGTGGCTCCTCCTGACCTAGGAGCTTCTCAGCCATCCCTGATGTCCCAATGCTGGCCCAAGGCCTCAGCCTGCTTGTGGCCTGGCAGCTCAGCAGCCACAAGAAACCTCTGCAGGGCCTTGCAAGGCAGGTCCCTGCTGCTGCCTTTCAGCTTCTCCAGCAGCCACAGCCAAGCCCTGTCCCTGCTGCTGTTCCCTCAGGCCCTCAGGTGGCAGGGAGGTGACAACCCAGCTCCAAGGCTCTTCCTACAGGGGCCAGCAGGTGCTTAGGGACAGGGAGTCACACAAGTCCTTTGCCCACCACAGGCCTTCTGCTGCCTGCTGGGGACTCTGGCAGCTGTGAGCCCCAAAGCACAGAGCCCAGTCAGGAGTCAGGGGCTGCCCTCTCAGCTGCAGCAGCAAGAAGTGACCTCCCAGTCCCTTTCCTGCCCTCTTCCTGCTGCTGCCCTCTCAGCTGCTGAGCCAGCAGTGACCTCCCAGCCCCTGCCCAGCCTGTGCCTGCTGCTGTGCAGGAGATCCTGAGGCACAGCTGAGCTGCCCATGGCATTGCCACCCCTCTGCTCCTGGTGTCCATCAGCTGCTCAGCCACAGTTCACCTCCTGTTCCTCTCCCATGGCCATGAGGCTGCTCAGGGAGCTCCCAGCCCCTGCCCTGTGCCATGACTAAGCAGAGTCACTGAAGGGTAGGAGGGGATATAAAAGAGGGGTCAAAGCACATCTGCTGACTCACTGCTGACACACTCTGTGTCTTCACCAAGGTCATCAATAAAGATGTTCAACAGAAGTGGTCCCAACACTGAGCCCTGAGGAACACCACTTGTAACCTGCCACCAGCTGCATTTAACTCCACTGACCACCACTTTTGGGCCTTTCCACCCAACAGGGAGGTGATAGAAAACTTTGGAGGTCAAAACCTTCAGGGTCTGTGCAAGTGGCAAAAGATCCCAGGATGATCCAGCATCCAAGGGTCTCCAGATCAGAGAAACACCTGATGGAAGTCAATCATCTCCACCTCTCAAAACAGTGACCCCAAAGCCAGAGCCTTGGAGCTCTCCTGGATCCCAGCAGCTGTGTCCAGCATCTCCCCCACTCAGACATCTCCCAGGCACAACCTGCAGCAAGGGCCAGCACCAAGTCAGACTTCTCCAGGCTCAGGTCTTGTGCCCAAAGAATGCCAAAGCTTTGTGAGTGTTTGCCCTGAGCTCCAGGAGAAGGAAACTGAATTCCAGGGCACCCTCTGCCAGCCTTCTCTTCACCTCTCTGTGTCTTTGGACAGACACCTTTGCTGTCACCAGGATCAAGGTTTCTATCTTGCACTGGACCCAGCCTGCTCTGTCCCTGTGTCTGTGTGCTTGGTGCTTCTCTCCAGGCACAGCCATAGAAAGAGATTTGGATTAGAACACATTCTGCTGAATCACCTTGTAAGGCCCAGGTGGGCAGTGACAGCAAAGGGGAAGTGGGGGAGGGTGAGGAGCAAAGTTGTCCATTCAATGTAAGATTGAAGGACCGATGGCTTTGGTTTCTGCAGCAGAAAGGCCAAGCCCTGACCACAGAGCCTGGGCAGTCAGATGCAGAGAGGCTCAAAATTTCACCTCCCTGGCCTTGGTGGCAGAGGCAACTGCCATAGACAGGAGGAGAAAGACCTCAGCCTTGCAGGTGGTGCTACACTGCCCCCTGCCTGCAGCTCTTCCCTTCATGCTCTTGACACCCATCTTGCTTTCCTGGCAGCTCTCACCATGACATTTCTGTACCCTCCCTGCTCTGTCTCTACTCTCCATGGCCATTTCTTGAAACACAGAGCAGGGCCTCTTGGACCACAAGGATCCTCTCTGAGTGACTTTTTGTGTCCTCACCTCCTGTACACTCTCAGGGGCAAGAGAGGATCTGCCTGGCCTCAAACCAGGACACCTCCACTCTGGACCCTAAAATTGCACTCTATGGAGGTTGTCTTCCTGTCCCACAACCACCAGAAGCTGCAGCATCCCCAGATTTCAAGCAGGTGCACACTGCATCTGTAGTGCCCTGAGCTTGGACTTCACCAGGTTACAGAAGCCCCAGTCCCTCAATCTCTCCATCGCAGTCCTTGCAGATATAATCTGAAGCCTCTCAGGCTCTTCAAAACTCCCTCAGAGCAGAAGTCCCAAAGCCAGACACTAAGAATCCAGATGTGGCCACAGCAGTGCTGAGTGCAGGGGAGGAGAACTCCTGTGCCTGGGTGGCCACACTCCAACCACAGCTCAGCTGCATTTGGCTGCCTTCACTCAGCCTCTGCTCCATCCCAGGCCATTGGGAATGGTCCTGCCTATGGCATTGCCACCTATCTCCTCCATGAGTCCATGAGCTGTTCAGCCACAGCTCATCTCCTGCTCCTTTTCCAAGGCCATCAGGCTGCTCTGGGAGCTCCCAGCCACTGCCCTGTGCCAGGGCCAAGCAGAGTCACTCGAGGGTAGGAGGGGATAGAAAAGAGGGGTCAGAGCACAGGAAGGAGGTTTGGGACTGAAGTGTTCAGGGGAAGGCTGAGGGCTCAGATATGCCTTTGAGTTCTGGGGTTCAGACCAGGGCTGAGGAGAAGCTTTGGTGTCCTGATGAGCCCACTCTGAACTGGGAGGGCTGAAATCACAGAATCAGAGAACATGAGGGGTTGGAAGGGACCTCCAGGGATCCTCCAGTCCAACCCCACTGCCAGAGCAGGATCACCCAGAGCAGGTCACACAGGAACACATCCAAGCAGGTTTGAAAGTCTCCAGAGAAGAAGACTCCACAACCTCTCTGGAAGCCTGCTCCAGGGCTCTAGCACCCTCACAGCACAGAAGAGTCTCTTCATGCTGAGGTGGAACCTTCTGTGTTCTATCTTGTACCCATTGCTCCTTGTCCTGGCACTGGGCACCATTGCCAAGAGCCTGGCACCTTCCTCTGACACCCCCTCTGATATTGATAGCCATTGATCAGATCCCCTCTCAGGCTTTTCTCTCCACACTAAACAGCCCCAGGGCTCTCAGTCTGTCACAGAATCACAGAAACATTCAGGTTGGAGAAGACCCTCAGGAGCACCAAGTCCAACCAATAACCCTACTCTACAAGGGTCACCCCTAAACCATATCCCCAAGCACCACAGCCAAACCTCCTTGCAACACCTCCAGGCTTGGTGACTCCACCACCTCCCTGGGCAGCACATTCCACTCCCTGAACACTCTGGATGGGAAATCTTTTCCTACTGTCCAGTCTGATCCTACCCAGTCCTAGCTTGAGGCCATTCCCTCTTGTTCTGTCACTAATGACCTGTGAGAAGAGACCAGCAGCAGCCTCTCCACAACCTCCTTTTAGATAGTTGTAGAGAGCCATGAAGTCTCCCCTCAGCCTCCTCTTCTCCAAACTAACCATCCCCAGCTCCTTCAGTTGCTCTTCATCAGATTTCTTCTCCAGGGCCTTCCCCAGCTCCTTGCCCTCCTCTGCCCTGGCTCCAGCACCTCCACATCTCTCTTGCAGGGAGGTGCCCAAAACTGGACACAGCACTCAAGGTGTGGCCTCCCCTGAGCTGAGTCCCAGGGGACAGTCACCTCCCTGCTCCTGCTGGACACAGCATTGCTGATCCCAGCCAGGATGCCTCTGACTTTCTGGTTACCTGGGCACACTGCTGCCTCCTATTCAGCTGCTTGTCCATCAGCACCCCCAGGTCCCTTTCTGCCAGACAGCTCTGTAGCCACACTGCCCCAAGCCTGGAGCATAGCTTGGGGTTGTTGTGCCCAAGTACAGGACCTGGCACTTGGCCTTCTTGAAGTTCCTCCTGGTAACGTTGGCCATGGATCCAATCTGTCCAAGTCCCTCTGCAGAGCCTCCCTACCCTCTTGCAGATCAACTCTGCCACCTCACTTGGTGTCATCTGCTGACTCACTGCTGACTCACTCTGTGCCTTCATCAAGGTCATCAATGAAGATGTTAAACAGAAGTGATCCCAACACTGAGCCCTGAGGGTCACCACTTGTGACTGTCTGCCACCAGCTGGATTGAACCCCACTGACCAGCACTCTGTGGGCCCTTTCAGCCAGCCAGGGCTATATCCAGCAGAGCATTGCTCATCCAAGCCAGGGATGGGCCTGGTCTGTGCTGGGATGGAATCAGGGTTTCAGGAGATGCACTTTGTACTGGGATGAGACTCAGACTGTGCTGGGAGAGGGCAATGGGATCCCATTTGTACCAGGATCAGGCCACAGCTGCCCTGGGATCAGGATAACCACTTTGTGCTGTGCTGGGTGCAGCTGAGACTTGGAGGGGTCCAAGGGATGCACTCTGCACTGGCACAGGAAACCGTGTGGGAGGTGGTAAAGTGATGCAGTTTGTCCTGGGATAAGACCACATCTGAACTGGGAGGGGTTGAGGAGATGCAGTTTGTCCTGAGATGTGACCAGGTCTGTACTGGGAAGGGTTAAAAGGATCCCAAATTGTGCTGTGCAGGACACAGAATGTCCTAGACTGTGGTCAGGGAATGCAGCTTGTACTGGGACAGGGTCCAGGATGTACTGGGAGGGCATAAGGGGATCAAGTTTTTATTGAGACAATGCCTAATGTGTACCTGGAGGGATGAAAGGGATCCTGTTTGCACTGGGACAGGGCCAGACTGTACTGGGAGGGCATGAGGGTGTGCAGTTTGTACTGGGATGGATGTAGATGGTACTGGGGAGGGAGCCAGGGGATACATTCTGTGCTGCAAAAGGACTCTGGTGGGTTGACTGCAGAAGAAGGGACCCAGGGATCCAGACTGTAGGGGAAGAAGACAACATGTGCTAGCTTGTACTGGGATGAGGCCACATCGGTACTGGGAGGGGTCAAAGGGACAATATTAAGACTGAGACTGTAGTAGAAGGGGGTCAGGGAAACCAGTTTGAAGTCTGAGTAGGTGCAGTCTGTTATGAGAGGGGGTTGGGGTATGAAGGCACAAGAAGGCCTCCTGTTCTGATGGCAGTGCTGCTCTGGAGCACAGCTCTGTCCCACAAGCAGCCCTGGACTCTCCCTGCCTGCAGTCCCAGCACTGCCACACAGCAGCACAGTGCCCAAGCTGCCAGAGCCTTGCCCAGCACAGAGGCTCAGCAAGAGAGGGTGGAAAGGAAGAAAGAGCAGCTGAGGACAGCCCAAGCTGTGGGGCTGCCTGGCACTGCTGCTGTGCTGGGACTCTGCCCCTCCACCTCTGCACACAGGCACTGCCCTGCAGCTCCACAGAAACCTTGGAGGAAGGAGCTGAGAGAAACAACTCCCTGCAGGGTCCGTTATCGTTTTGAACACACCCAGGGAGCACAGCTCCTCATGTCCAGAGCCTCTGGGTCACAGCAAACAGGACAACACTGAACCAGAAATTGTCTGAAGAAAGACATTTGTGTGGGAACAACATTCTCAGAAAGGGAACAACACCAGCAGCAGCCAGAAGTCAAGCAGCCAGGCTGGGCCTGCACTGAGTGACATCAGAACTGATCTGCAAGAGAAGACAGAGAGTTTATTGCTTGTGAGAGCATACAGGGATCAGTTGGCTCAGGGCAGCCTTCAGCTCCTGGTTCCTCAGGCTGTAGATGAGAGGGTTGACTGCTGGAGGCACCACTGAGTACACAACTGACACCACCACATCCAGGTATGAGGAGGAGATGGAGGAGGGCTTCAAGTGTGCAAAGAAGCCAGTGGTGATAAACAGGGAGACCACAGCCAGGTGAGGGAGGCAGGTGGCAAAGGCTTTGTGGCGTCCCTGCTGAGAGGGGATCCTCAGCACTGCCCTGAAGATCTGCACATAGGACACCACAATCAACACAAAACAGAGAAGTAATAAACAGGCACTGGCCACAAGAAGCCAAAGTTCTCTGCGGTAGGATGTGGAGCAGGAGAGCTTGAGGATTTGGGGCACTTCACAGAAGAACTGGTGCAGAACATTGCCCTGGCAGAGGGCAGGGAAAATGTATTGGCTGTGTGCAGCAGAGCATAGAGAAAGCCACAGCCCCAGACAGCTGCTGCCAGGTGGAGACAAACTCTGCTGCCCAGGAGGGTCTCATAGTGCAGGGGTCTGCAGATGGCAACGTAGCGATCGTAGGACATGGTGGTGAGGAGAAAATAGTCTGCTGACATGAAAAAGGGAAAGAGAAAGACCTGAGCAAACACATCCTGTGTAGGAGATGTCCCTGGTGTCCCTCAGGGAATTGTCCATGGATTTTGGCACAGTGGTGGAGATGGCACCCAGGCAAGGAGGGCGAGGTTGAGGAGGAAGAAGTACATGGGGGTGTGGAGGTGTGGGTCCCAGGCTATGGTGGTGATGATGAGGCCATTGCCAGCAGGGCAGCCAGGTAGATGGCCAGGAAGAGGCAGAAGTGCAGGAGCTGCAGCTGCCTTGTGCCTGGGAATGGCAGGAGGAGGAAGTGGCTGATGGAGCTGCTGTTGGCCATCTGCTGCCTCTGGCCATGGCAACCTGTGCAAGGAGGGAAAGGCGGTGACAAGTAGGGCACACTTCTCTCATGCTCATTGTAAGCCCTGTCCCTGAGCTGCATGAGAAATGGATCAGCTCATTCCCCATCACTACCAATCATAGAAGAGTTCATCACAGCCTCGTGTGCAGCAGGGACCTTGAATTGCCATGAAGATTCCTCTGGTGTCAGAACAGAAAGTGACCAACAGCCCAATCCCAGGAACAAGAGTCCCATTGTTGGGGTTGAAATTTCCCCCAGCATTAGGTTTGCCAGAGCAGCTCAGTTAGAAGCAAATGAAGCTGTATTGACATCAAGAGCTGCACTCTACAATGGAATTGCAATGAACAGGTACAGAACATCCAGGAGTGACAATATTAGACAGGTATTTACAATAGCAATGACATGAAACCCCTTGGTCAGAGACCAGGGAAGCTGTTCCTCTGCCCCTAGCCCTACTCCACTGTTCCAAGAGAGAAAGGAGGAGTGGAGAGAGAAAAAAAGCAGTGGGTTAGACTAGCCAAGGGCAGCCAAAGCAGGTGATCTCTCCCCAGCAAAGCAAAACAGCTGAGATCAGAAAGAGAAGAGAGAGAATTGTTATGGTACAGCTCCTCTGATTCCAGATATTTATCCAATGAATTGGTTAGAAGAATCTTTCTTTTCCTTTTCACACCCAAGAGTGATCTATTTAGTGTTTTCCTATTTCTGCTCAAAATCTGTAACTAAATTTCAAAAGGCATTGCCTAAAACCACCACACCCATGGAGAGGTGGAAAACAGGGAGCAGGCCTGCAGTGCTGCAGAGACAGTGAAGGGAGGAGGAGAAAGGCAGAGGGGCTGGGGGTGAAGCCTTCTCCTTCCCCAGCTCTGCTCACTGCTGCTCACAGGATGGAATGAAGGGCTTGGTCCTCCTTCTGTGTGCACACTCCAGGAGCCTTCAGCTGAGCATCAGCTGCCGAGATGGAGATGCCTCCAGGAGCTACAGCTGCAGTGTCCTGCACCACAGCCTCACTGTGTCAGGGTTTCCGTGACTTCTCCTCCAGTGAGCTCTCAGTCATCCTCCCAGTCCTGGATACCTTGAAGCTCTCTCTGCCTTCCTCATCTCCCTGAGATCCTCTGGCAGTGTCCTCAGCCCTGCTGTGCTGTGCAGAGGAGCTCCTGGCCAGAGCTGTCTCCTGCAGCGCTGCCTGCTTGCCAGCAGCTCCTTCCAGCCCAGGAGCCTGGCCCATAGGGCAGCAGAGGACCAGCCCAAGGTGTTTTATGGACTCCTCTGTTGGCTTTTGGTGCCCTGTAAACCTCAGGGACTGAGAGGAAGCTGATGAAACCTCTCAGAAGTCAAAGTCAGATTCAAACTCTGAAGTTTCTTCTACTCTTAATGGGTCCCAGTGAAGCATACTGGGAAAGGGTCCCAGGGTCTGGTTAGGGCAGAAGGAGACAGTGGATGCAAGGGAAGCATCACTGGAGGCACTGAAGCATCTCCAGGCTGTGGGTGGAGAGCAGAGAAACTGAGGCAGTGCTGAGAGGTCAGGACAAGCAGCTCAAGGTGGCTCTGCTGCTGAGCAAACCTGGAGGGGTTTCATTGATCCAAGGGCCAAGCCTGACCCCCAGCCCCTGGCAAGGCAGATCCTGTCCCTCACCTGTGGCTCAGGGCTCTGCTGGGGCAGTGGGGAGTGAGGATGAGCAGTGTCAGGGTAGGACCTTGTCAGGTTTGCTGTGGTTTGCTTGAAAAGAGACAACTCCTGCTGAAAAGGAATGAAAGGTACCTTAAAAATACTTTTTATCAGATGCTTTGTGCACTAAAAACCTCTCCAATTAGCTGCAGCAGAACCTTGGCAAGAATGAGAGGTTCAGCAGTATTTAATGAGCCCCATGGAGTATTTGGGGCTGATTCATCATCCTTAGGTACTGCCAGGAGACTCTGCCAAGTACTGCCAAGAAGCTCTCAACAAGTCCAAGGCAGAAGAAAACCAAAGTCCCTTGAAGCACTGATTGGCCTCCCTGAGGCTTGTTCCTGACAAAGGCTCCCAGGGGACTCCTTAGAGCAGCTTGTTAGAGGCCAGGATTGCAGGAGACAAAGGCAAAGTGCAGGGCAGAAAAACTTGCTTTGGTCTGTGAAGCAGAAAGGCCAAGCCCTGAGCCACTGCCCTTGCAATAGAAGAACCTCAAAGCCTCAAAGCCAAGTTTCTCCTCCCAGGCCTTGGTGGCAGAGGCAACTGCCAGAGCCAAGGGTCAAAGACCTTGGTCCTGTTGGGCCTCAGCCTTGCCAGAGCCCTTGGCCATGAGATACTCCCCACCATTACCAATAGGGAGCATCTCCCATGGGAGCAGAGAGGGAAGAAAGAGGAAGAGAAGGACTTGCAGATGGATTAGAGGGTGCAGGATATTATGGTATGAAATAGGCTGTTTCCCTGTGTCCACCTTAGTGGGTTGGACCCTCTGGAACAGGAAGTGTAGCTTATGTGGCAGGAATAGAAGGCACCCAGCCTGAACTGCCACAGAAGGTGAAGAGGAAAAGTCTGAACACAGCTGGTGACCAAACCAATGTCTTGTGACAAAACCAAGAGATTCCAAAACAGGCAGTGAAAGGTGAGGAGAACTTCTCCTGGCTAGCTGATGGAAGGGAAAACTCAAGGTTCTCAAACAAACAACAGGAAGAAGTGACTCAGAGAACTGGAAAAACTCAACAGCTAAGGCTGTGCAGTGTTGGCAGCCAGGAAAAAGGATGACCCCAAGATGTGCTCAAGCACCAGCCAGCAGCAGAGGCACTTGATTAATGCACATCATGGCTTAGATCTTTTCCTTTCTGTGTCCCTGTGCCCTTTGTACTAGTGATTGGTTTAGGCTTGGTGTCCAGGCACCTCTCTCCCCTTTGGTAGCCTGGGGAGGTCTCTCTGTTTTTCCTTTGTTATTCACAGATCTTCTTTCCTGGAGTTGTTTACATTCCTGATTCAAGGGCAGAGCTCTGCTTAGTTCAAGGTTCAAGCTGCCCATGGCCACCTGCTTACCTACAATTCCTCCTTTTTGCCCAGGGCTCATTCTCTTCTGGGCCCTTTGCAGACATGAGAATGAACAGGGCACTGCCAACACCAGGAGTGATCCAATCAGCAATATTCACAACCCAGTTTGTAATACTCTTCTGTCTATGTTTAGAATGATCACTTCAGTGTGTACAGCACAGACCATCACATTCTCTCCAGCCCTGACCGGAGCTGATAACAAAGAACCAACAGCAGCTGGATTTTGCAGGCTGCCATGGCTGACACTCTCCACATCAGTGGCTAATTCAAGCAACACTTTTGATGTTTCCTTGTCTTGTTTTGCAGCCCAAGACGCCAGTTCCCTTAGCTGAGCTGCTGCTTTGCTGCTGCAGCAATTTGAAGCAAGATGATCCTGGCTGCTGTGTGTTCAGCTTTGTTCTACAAACCTCCATGATCATCTCCTTCAGCTGTTAGGCTAAGCCTGCATGGCTTTGAGGCAAAGTGAGTGTGATTAAAGATCATAGTACTGTATCAGCTCCAGCTCTATGCTGCAGGTACACACAGCTTTCTGCTTGGAAAGTCCCTGAAAGATCTAATTCTTGCGGCTCGAATGGGGCAAAGAGCAAATTATCATCCCACATGTCCTGATGCTCAAAATCCTACTGGTGTGCTACATTTAGTTTGACAGGCATTTAAATTCCAGGTTTGATTTCATGCATGCAGCAGTGCTGCCCAAATGGTTTGCTACCCCATGGAGTTAGTTGATGTGGGCTGAGGGCTTTGTTTCCATTGATCATGCTCTGGAGCAGGCCAACACAACAAGCAGAGACCCACTGGACCCTGGCACCTGTGGAAACACAAGCATAGCCATGGCCCCAGGTCACAAGATCCCAGGGCCTTCCCAATCAAGGGTCTAAATTGCAGAGCCACATGGGGCCTTTTTGCCAAAGGATTGCTCACAGACTGCAATGACAAGAGGTGAGTTACTGTGACAGGGTCATACCTGTCTGAGAGATGGTTAAATGATTCAGGGTATAGACAGCTTTCCACAGCCTGCTGTGTGGTGTCTCCCCAACATTCCCCCTTTCTGCTTTCAAGCATAGTTTAAGAGTGTGATGGGCAGGTTCAGTTAGGGCCTGGCCTGTGGGGCAGTGGGGTGTGCTGGAACATGAGGAACCCCCCACTGGTGTACAAATGCTTGTGACCTAGAGGCCATAGAGCCAGGGCCACATCAGCTCTGATTTGCTGTGGAATGCCCAGGGCAGAAAAAGCTTTTCTCCAGGGCATAATTCCATCTCAGGCCTTTTCACCACCATGTGGGTAGCCATAGCACAGCAGAGAATGTGTCAACTGAGACATGGGCAGCTCAAAGGCCCAGACTTGGGCATGTGAGTAACATCAGATTGCTATAGCTGTAGGCTCTGTAATCCCCTGGGATTGACACCAGCTGGCTGGGTCGAGGAGAAATGTTGACAATCTGCACAAGAGGCCACAATATCTCTTGCTGAAGGCAACAATATGCCAAACTGCCTCTGCAGTGTGTGAGCCCTTGGTGGAAAAAGGCAGGGATTGAGCTGCTTGCTGCCACATGTCAGGTATAGGCAAGGCCAGGCAGGCACCATCAGGGCATCAGCTGTGGTGTTTTCCCGGACACAAATCCTGGCAGCCCTGTGTGGCTATGAACAAGCAGCACATGGAATGGAATGGTTGTGTTGACTTTGCAGCACAAGCCATAGGGCTTTTAGCAATGAAACAAAGATTTGTTGTTAACCTCCTTCAGCAGTGCCTGGTCCAACCGCTGTACAAGGTACAAAACACACAGTGAGTCAGTGACAATGGTTATGGGCTTGTTGGGCCTCTTAGTAAAGGTCATTACCACAGCTTTTAACTCCAGGAGCTGAGGTGAACCATCCTGAGAGGCTAGGAGCTGCCCGCCATTTCCCTTTTCTTGCCAGGCAGCGACTGCCTTCCCTGTTTCCCCTGAACCATCAGTAAAGATTTCTTTCCTGGGACTGGTGTCACAGAGAACCAAGTCGGTTCCACTCGTTGCAGCCCTCCATGTAGCTGCAAAAATCGATGTGCCTAGCATGCAGCAAAACTTCCCTGGGGAATCTGTCAGGGCCATGGCAACTCAGGGCTGTGTGCCATTGTTATGAATACGCCCTCAGAAATGAGCGGCAGAGATATCAATGAAAAATATATGTTAGTTTATTTATATATATATAAACTTTGCAACGGGGTAATACAGCCCCCCTTCACAGGTACGATATTCGGTTAGTGAAACTATCTTTACAGAATGTTAGGCATAGGCACTTAAACCAAATGATTCACAGAACTTAGAATCGAAGCTGATTTGTAAAGCAGCGGGGGAGGGGGTTGGTCAGTGACGGCGATCCTCCACCCGGAGCGATTTGCACGCTACCCCAACTGAAACTCTATGAAGAGAGGCTTGGCTTACTCACAAGCTGAGAGCTTCATGAAGTCTTCCCTTGATAATGTTTATAGTCCGCAGAACGTGGCAAGATATGCCGTAATGAGGACACAGGAAATGGCGCCGACCGCGTGGCTGCGCCACCTGGCTGCTGCCTCCGGGATACGGAGATTCCCCGCTCGGGGGGGGGCACTGTGGCGGTTCAGCAGCGCTGGTTCACACGGGTTACCAGGTTCTCTCTGTGGCGATGGATCATGCAGCAGTTGATCCCACCGGTACTGTCCACAGCACTGCACGCAGTTGGGTGGTGGTGGCAAAGTACCACGAAGCCTCTTGGAGCACTGGCTTTAGTCCCAGGCAAGGTGAACCACAACAGCACTGGTGCACACACAGATACAGGCTTGAACACAAATGTGTGTGTGGGGGGGCTCATCACCAAACAACCCCTATTGACCATGTGCCCCAGTGAATACTGGTCCAATGAGCATCTGTTGCTAACACAAAGGTTAACCAAGAACTGGCAGCTACAAAATGGTGTAAGCTTATGCCATGACAGGGAAACAAACATATAGCCTGGCCCTTGCCTACCACAGGGGTGAGACCATGCCCAGGCAGGCAGTTACTGGACTCAGTGGCGCCAGGATCCCCCTGCCGCCTTCAGAAAGGAGGGGGGGGAACAAAGGAGGGTTAACGCACAGGAGAGTACATCCTAGAAATATTTAGGGCACGATCCTGGCCATAAGCATCATCCACTACATTCCACCCCCTGCTTATGGGCAAGCATATGTGGGCAAATGTTGTTCTATGATCAAACTTTACCAAAGGGGAATTAACATTATATAAAAATCACAAGAACATCATACATATTATACATATCTCAGAAATGCACAACTGTACTCTAAACAAAGCATACTGCAAAACAGAACAGAACTTGTTAATTCTGAGGTCAGTATCAGTGACCTAGTGTTTTCCAGTCTCCACCCCCTTGACAGTGGTGAATTCCTGTTGCTCCAGAGAGGGGTCTTCATTTCCAGGATGGTCTGTCCACTGGGACTGCTGTCACTCTGTGGGGAAACAAAACTGGCACGGTGTTTAAAGCTGGGCTTGACCATTAGTAATTTGGAACGACCCTCTGAGCACTTATCGATGGTTTTCCCATTGATGTCAGTAGCCTCCCAAGCGTATAGACCTCTGGGCTTAGCCAACGTCATGGGTACAATCCCAATAGATGGCAGTGCACTAGCACTGGTTGGCCCACCTGCATCGTGTTAGTGAATGTGGGTGTTCATCCTTTGCCCCCTGGCATGTGGTTGACATCTCTAATGGGTCAGCAGGGCAGAAGCCTTGACTTTGGGACTGCCATATTCCCCCATCGATTGTTTACAATGAAAACTGCAGAAGGCAGGCGTTTGTCCCAATTACTCCTTGAAACATTGCATGCTTCTTAATGAAGCCATTTGCCCTTTCCACCATGCCATTTGCCTGGGGAAATATGGAGTATGAAACATCCATTGAACCCTTCTCCTCGGGCCCAGTCTTGCACTAAGGCTGAGGTAAAATGTGAACCATTATCACTCTGAATATGTTCAGGCTGAGGCAGGATGCTGAACCAATCCTTCAGGAGTTTCAATGGTTTGTGTTCTGAAGCAGTGCTAGTGGCAGGGCCATGACTAAGCCTGAAACCACTTCACCCCTATAGTATGATTTTTTCCATGAGGGGTCTGAGGGGACAACATAATCCGTTTGCCATGTGCTCCATAGCACTTTGTCCTTTTTAATATGCTGGATGGAGCAAGAGGCGGGATGGTTAGCTTTTAATGTAACCTGGCATGGAGGGCAGGCTGAACACAAGGTTTCGCATGTGGTCAGGGAAACTGGCCACCACGGGATCTGCATCGTAGTAAAGGTTGACCCCCCCCTTACCCGAGTGACCCTCTTTAATATGTAGCCACACAAGCCTAGGACGCTTCCCACCCTTCCCCTCACGACCCATCCACTACACTGATTTTTGCTAAGTGATCTACTTGTTGATTCCAAGTAGCAGCAGGGGTTTGCTTCTGGAGTGTTCCTTTACCATCCTACTTTGATAGCTGGCAATCGCTTATCTCTAGTACCTTTGCCAGTCGTCGCCCTCCAACTTGGCTGTTGCCAACTATCCACTGATTCGCTTCCCACTGGCAAATCCATTCTGTGGCACCTTTGAAAGTAGCATATGAGTCAGGTCTATGGTCTCTGCACCGTTTTCCACAGCTAG
>JAAWVA010000579.1:0-20476 GCA_015227895.2 Colaptes auratus | reverse complement strand
CAGTAGGTTAAAAAATTCATATGCTGAGTAACTGTACCCTGAAAAGTGAAAGTAAAGACAAGAGGCTTTGTGATGCCCTCCATTAAGGTTACAGATCTACCCTGCTGTGATTTACAGCTGAGCAAAGCCCAGTTCCACTGTCCTTTATGATCCCTCCTCCTGTGGTGGAGGATGTTTTATTACCAACCCTCACAATGACCTGGTAGAGCCTGGTGTTTGGTGACTTGAGGTCTTGGTGTTTTCCCTTGTTTGCCTCTCTGAGTGGATGAATGCATCCCTGCCCAAGTGGGGTTCAGTTCGTTTGCTAACATATCAGAGGTCTACTTCTGTTTCTTTTAAGAGCTTTTGAGAGCAAAGCCAGGTGATCACACTATCACCAAGGCTGGAAGAGACCTCAAAGATCATCGAGTCCAACCTGTCACCCAACACCTCAGGACTAGACCATGGCACCAAGTGCCACATCCAGTCCCCCCTTGAACACCTCCAGGGACGGTGACTGTGATGCTGCAGTGGAGCCTGGATCATCTCTCCAAAGTGATTTTTGGACAAAAGCAGCTGGACTTGATGATCTAGAGGTCTTTTCCAGCCAAAATGATTCTGTGTTTTTTTTCCTGCAATGTGACTCTCAGTTTGAATGGAGAAGTGGTTAACAGCATTGGCAGCACAAGGCTCATCCACGGAACCTGACGTCCGCAGCAGACCGTGAGGCAGTTCGCATCTCAGGGCTGTAGAAACAGGCTGTGAGCAGTCTGAGCCTGTTACATGCATTAGTAAGTCCAGTCCACGTTTTTAAGGGGAGAGATAAGAAGCAGGCTTCTTGTTAGCAGGGGGAAATGAAAGCATGCTCCCAATCCACGCTGTAGTTTGGAGTTCTGTTCGCCCTGATAAGACATCCCCCCTTTAGCTCCTTGAATCCTGAGAAACGGTCTTCTGACTCAAGAGCTTGAGCTGCCACACACAGAGGAAGCCCAAGCTCTTGTGCAGGCTGTGTGCATACAGCTGTGGCAGATGTGATTGATAAGTGCTAGCTGCTTTGGCTGTCAGCCCTTTCTAACCAACTGCTCTGTAATCGCTGGGAAAAGTTGTGAGCCACCAACGTGGAAGGAGACAGCCTGAGTGGTTACAGGGGAATGTTGCCTTTAATCCTAATTGCTTGGTGGGAGCTGGGTTTGCATTCTGCCTTTATTCATGCTTTGTCCAAAACTGACAGGTTCTTGTTTTTTTTCCCCTCCCAAGATATAATAAAAGGGCAAAAAGTCTTCTGATGTGGAAACCTTCTGCCTCTGACCTGGAGTCCTGCATATGTACTTTTTACAGATTGAAAATAATATTGTATATAAAAAAGAAAAAAAAAAGATTGAATAAAGAATGTCTTTAAGGGAAAAAGGTCTGCAGTGTGTCCTCTGCCTGCAACAGCAACCTCCTCTGGAGGCAGAGGGGGACCTGGGGCTACTGGTTGATGGTAGGCTGAACATGAGCCAGCAGTGTGCCCAGGCGGCCAAGAAGGCCAATGGCATCCTGGCCTGCATCAGGAACAGTGTGGCCAGCAGGAGCAGGGAGGTCATTCTGCCCCTGTACACTGCACTGGTTAGGCCACACCTTGAGTCTTGTGTCCAGTTCTGGGCCCCTCAGGTTAGGAAGGACATTGAGACACTTGAAGGTGTCCAGAGAAGGGCAACAAGGCTGGGGAGAGGCCTTGAGCACAGCCCTGTGAGGAGAGGCTGAGGGAGCTGGGGTTGCTTAGCCTGGAGAAGAGGAGGCTCAGGGGAGACCTCATTGCTCTCTGCAACTACCTGAAGGGAGATTGTAGCCAGGAATGTGTAGGTCTCTTCTCCCAGGCACCCAGCACCAGAACAAGAGGACACAGTCTCAAGCTGCACCAGGGGAAGTTTAGGCTGGAGGTGAGGAGGAAGTTCTTCATGGAGAGAGTGATTCACCATTGGAATGTGCTGCCCAGGGAGGTGGTGGAGTCACCGTCCCTGGAGGTGTTCAAGAGGGGATTGGATGTGGCACTTGGTGTCATGGTCTAGTCATGGGGTCTGTGGTGACAGGTTGGACTTGATGATCTTCAAGGTCTCTTCCAACCCTAGTGTTACTGTGATACCATCACTGGAGGTGTTCAGGAGGAGACTTGCTGGGGTGCTTGGTGCCATGGGTTAGTTTTTTAGGTGGGTTGGATTGGTTGATAGGTTGGATGCGATGATCTTGAAGGTCTCTTCCAACCTCATTTATTCTATTCTATTCTATCCTATCCTATTCTATTCTATTCTATTCTATTCTATTCTATTCTAATGTCACCATGGCAGAAGATGTGAATCATCACCCATAGGAACAAGGCTTAGGGGGTGATCAAGGAATCTTCACATGCAGAAGGAAACCCAAGCCCATACCCCAGGTAGCCCCACATCAGGCTGTGGCTTGGCAGCAATGGAAATGGCATTGCAGGCTGCAGAGGAGTTGCAGAAGTTTTTCAGTTCCCTCAAGGTTTTGTTAGGGACTCTCCCAAAGTTCCCTCTTCCCCAGAGAGCTGGGTCCATCTTCCTGCAAACCCAAAGCAGTTCACAAGCCATGAGGGCACCAGAAAGCCAGTTCCTCGCTGCAGATTTCTAATGCCTGCAACAGCAGAAGCCCCTCAGGAGCTGCTCCTCACAGAGCTCCTCTCAAGGAATCCTGTGTTGTCATTTGGCTCAGCTTTGGATTAGTTCTGAGATGAGGTCCTGTAAGGGTCTGGTTCCCTAACCTTCCCCATGATGCTCTCTGTTCCTGCTTTTGCTTGGTCCTGCACAGTGAGTCAGTGTCTCCACAGCATGTGAAAGCCATCAGCAGGCCAAGGTTAAAGGTGCCAGGTCCCCAAGCTGTTTGGTTCCTCAGGGTCCTTCTGTAGGGCCTTCCACCTTGGAGACAGACCCAAGCCTGCTCCTTTACCTGTACCTCATGTCTCTTATAAGAACAAATGATCTTGGATGTCCTGGCTGGTTTTGCAGGTCCTCATACCCAACCTCCCACTCAAGTGGGAGGAAGTTCTTCACCGTGAGGGTGGTGAGGCCCTGGAATGGGTTGTCCAGGGAGGTGGTTGAGGCCCTGTCCCTGGAGGTGTTTAAGCCCAGGCTGGATGAGGCTCTGGCCAGCCTGATCTAGTGTGGGGGTGTCCCTGCCCATGGCAGGGGGGTTGGAACTAGCTGATCCTTGTGGTCCCTGCCAACCCTAACTGAAACTATGAAACTATGAAACTATGAAACTAAGTTCCTTAGCTGCAAACCCTCCATTCTCTTCAGCCACACAAATGGCACACCAAAACTTCTGAGGGCTCAGCCATCCCCTGCTCTGCCTACCCTCTAGAAAATCTGGCTTTAGATGGGGCCCCAAAACTGAGGGGACTGGCAGGGAACAGAGCTCAGCTGGAGGGAAAGTGAGTGGAAAAGAGCACTCATGAAGGGGTCTAGGGGATACCATCGTGAGATCAGAGGGCTGCAGGGGGTAAGCATGCAAACACAAGTACTGGGAGGGTAATGGTGCATGCACAGATTGGGCTGAAGGGAAACTGAGGGCAAAGGCACAAGAGGAGGGGAGCAGAACTCAACAGGAGCTGAAGTTCACTCTAGAGATGAGCACATATGGAGAGGTCTGAAGGTGTAATTCTTAAGGGCACTGGTAGGTAAGACATGATCCCCTTCTGCAAGTTGCACCTGGAGTGCTCTCATTCCTTCATGGGCTAAGCATTCTCAGTAAGGACTGCTCTGTAGCTCAGACTTCCACTGGGACTTCAAAGAGAACAGATGTGGGTTTAGATGTTTCTTTAGAAATGAATCCTAAGGAGTATGAAATGGCCTAAAAGTGGTCTGGAGTTGGACTCTGAGAGTTACACATTATCCACAATCAGGTGCTGTGGTTTAAAGCCCTCCCAGCCAGCACTAAACACCGTGCAACCACTTCCTCACGGCTGGCCCTCTGCTGGTGGAATGGGGAGGAGAAAGTACAGCAAAAAGCTTGAGGGTGGAGACAAGGACAGGGAGAGCACAATCATAGTATCACAGTATCAGTCAGGGTTGGAAGGGACCACAAGGATCAGCTAGTTCCAACCCCCTGCCAAGGGCAGGGACACCCCACACTAGATCAGGCTGGCCACAGCCTCATCCAGCCTGGGCTTAAACACCTCCAGGGACAGGGCCTCAACCACCTCCCTGGACAACCCATTGCAGGGCTTCACCACTCTCATGGGGAAGAACTTCCTCCTCACCTCCAGCCTGAATCTCCCCACCTCCAGCTTCATTCCATTCCCCCTAGTCCTATCACCAATCATGGACATGAACAAAAGACAGACTGGGGAAACAAAATCAGTTGTATTTAAACAACAAACCCACCACCAATTCACCAACTGAGTCAGAGTAGGACAGTAATAAATGCAACCAGATCTTAAAAATGCCTTTCCCCCACCCCTTCCTTCCTCTTGGGCTCAGCTCTGATCCCAGTTCTCCCTCCTCCCTGCAAGTGGTGCAGTGGGCAGGGAGTGGGGGTTAGAATCATAGAATCATAGAATCAGTAAGGTTGGAAGAGACCCTCAGAGATCATCAAGCCCAACCTATCACCCAACACCTCATGACTAAATGAACCATGGCTTCAAGTGCTATGTTCAATCCCTTTGTGAACAGCTCCAGGGACAGTGACTCCACCACCTCCCTGGGCAGCACATCCCAATGGCGATTCACTCTCTCGGTGAAGAACTTTCTCCTCACCTCCAGCCTAAACTTCCCCTGGCACAGCTTGAGACTGTGTCCTTTTGTTCTGGTGCTGGTTGCTAGAGAGAAGAGGCCAACCCCTTCCTGGCTACAACCACCCTTCAGGTAGTTGTAGAGAGCAATGATGTCTCCCCTGAGCCTCCTCTTCTCCAGGCTAAGCAACCCCAGCTCCCTCAGCCTCTCCTCGTGGGGCTTGTCCTTATCTTGTGTTAGGTTGAACCTGACTGATGCACATTCATGGATCAGGCTATGAGGGTTTAGGGAAGTTTTGCTCTTTGAGAAAGTGCAGCCTTCCAGGGGAATGAGAATCTGCTGGTTAAGCAGCCAGGGATCTTGAACATCGACAAAAGTTGCTTAATTTCTACAGCCCCCACATGCCACAGCTGCTGCAGAGACACAAGTCAGGCAGATGTGGGACTTGAATGCTTTGCTTAGCTGCAGTGGGCCTGTGTTTAGCTCATGGTTGCCACTCCTGAGGCTAGTAATAGGAGAGGAGCCCAGGAGAGCCTGTGACTTGCTGCCTGCATTGCTTCAAGCAGTACTCTTGCTGTGTTGCAAGCTGAGAAGCACACAGTGACAGACTGAAAAAAACATGGGAAGAAATCAGCTTTACAGGTTCACAGATTGCATAGAGTTGGAAAGGACTTTCAAAGGTCATCTTGGCCAAACCTTCTGCAGGGACACCTCCAACTAGAGCAGGCTGCCCAGTTCAAGATCAAGTCTGGCCTTGAATGTCTCCAGGGACAGGACGTCAACCACCTCCCTGGGCAGCCTGCTCCAACATTTCACCACTCTCATTGTCAAGAGCTTCCTCCCCATGTCCAATCCAAATCTGCCCCGCTACAGCCTCAAACCATTGCCCCTCATCCTATCACCATAAGCCCTTCTAAACAGCTTCTCTCTAGTCTTTTTTTAGGTCCCATTCAGATACTGAAATGTAGCTATAAGGTCTCCCCAGAAGCATAGAATGGCTTAGATTGGAAGGGACCTTAGAGATCATCTATTCCAATATCCCTGCCACATGCAGGCACACCTTTCATTTAGACTTGGCTGCTCAAAGCTGCATCCAACCTGGATTTGAACAACCTCCCTGGGCAGCCCATTCCAGAGTCTCACCATACTGAAGAACTTCTTACTAAGATCCAGTCTAAACCTACTGTTCCTCAGCTTGAAACCATTCCCCTTTATTCTACCGCTAGTCATGGGGTCTGTGGTGACAGGTTGGACTCAATGATCTTCGAGGTCTCTTCCAACCTCAGTGATACTGTGATACTGTGAAAAGTCCCTTTGCAGCCTTTCTGTAGGATCCCTTCAGGCATTGGAAGGCAGCTATAAGGTTGCCCCAGAATCTCCTCCAGGCTGAAGAGCCCCAGCTCCCTCAGCCTATCCTCACAGCAGAGGTGCAGGTTTTCAGCTGAAATCAAGCCTTCCGTTAGGCTCGAGCACATGGGTCAAGTTATGCATAGGCTGATGTGATTTCCTTAGTCAGAGACTTGATGGTATTTCCACATCTGCTGAGACTCAGAGCCTGATCCCATCATATTAGGAGGGCAAAAATCCATTTGCTTTCAAGCGGAAGCCCCTCACTTGGTATTTTTCAGTCTGGATGGGAGGGGGAATTAGCCAACTGCCAATCCTCCTTGTGAAATTACAGCAACCCTCCTGCAGCAAGCGGGGACAGCCTTCCTGGGAATGACCACACTTTTCCAGCATTTCATATCCTCACTCAGCAGCCCCCATTTGCTGCAGGAAATTGCAGTTAAGCTGTATGAAGACTTTTCCCTCAGCAAGCCCAATGTTTATAACTTAGGAGCAGGCAGAAAATGCAAATCTCAACAATGGAGCTATAGTCTGGAGTGTGAGCGTTCACAAGTCCAACTGCTTCCCCAAATGTTTTTCAGCAGGGCAGTAATGTGAGTTTGCATAAATAAAGGATGCATGTTTAGCATATTTGCACACTGCAGGGGAATAGATAACCTTTGTGTGTATAAGAAGCTCGCAGACCTGTGTGGGCTGGCTCTGCCTTCAGAATCACAGAGTTAACCAGGGTGGAAAAGACCTTCAAGATCATCAAGTCCAATCTATCACCCAACCCCATCTAATCAGCTAAACCACAGCACCAAGTGCCTCAGCCACTCTCTTTTTAATCACTTCCAGGGATGGTGACTCCAGTATCACAGTATCACAGTATAACCAAGGTTGGAAGAGACCCCAAGGATCATCAAGTCCAACCTGTCCCAACAGACCTCACAACTAGACCATGGCACAAGCGCCACGTCCAATCTCCCTTGAACACCTCCAGGGACGGCGACTCCACCACCTCCCTGGGCAGCCCATTCCAATGACGAATGACTCGCTCAGTGAAGAACTTCCTCCTCACCTCGAGTCTAAACCTCCCCTGGCACAGCTTGAGACTGTGTCCCCATGTTCTGGTGCTGGTTGCCTGGGAGAAGAGACCAACCCCCTCCTGTCTACAACCACCTTTCAGGTAGTTGTAGAGGGCAATGAGGTCACCTCTGATCCTTCTCTTCTCCAGGCTAAGCAACCCCAGCTCCCTCAGCCTCTCCTCACAGGGCTGTGCTCAAGGCCTCTCCCCAGCCTTGTTGCCCTTTTCTGGACACGTTCAAGTATCTCGATGTCCTTCTTAAACTGAGGGGCCCAGAACTGGACACAGGACTCAAGGTGTGGCCTAACCAATGCAGAGTCCAGGGGCAGAATGACCTCCCTGCTCCTGCTGGCCACACTATTCCCAATACAGGCCAGGATGCCATTGGCCTTCTTGGCCACCTGGGCACACTGCTGGTTCATGTCCAGGCGGCTGTCGATCAGCACCCCCAGGTCCCTCTCTGTTTGGCTGCTCTCCAGCCACTCTGACCCCAGCCTGTAGCTCTGCATGGGGTTGTTGTGACCAAAGTGCAGCACCCAGCACTTGGACTTATTAAATGCCATCCCATTGGACTCTGCCCATCTGTCCAGTCGGTCGAGGTCCCTCTGCACCTCTCCACCCTCTCCACCACCTCCCTGGGCAGCACATTCCAAGGGACAATCTCTTTTCCTGTGAAGAATTTCTTCCTAACATCCAGCCTAAACTGCAAACTTATTTTTCAAATCATAGAATTGTTGGGGTTGGAGAGGACCTCAGGGATCATCCAGTTCCAACCACCCTGGGCAGGGACACCCCACGTCAGAGCAGCCTGCTTACAGCCACATCCAGCCTGGCTTCCACCACCTCCCTGGGCAACCTATGCCAGTGCCCCACCACCCTCATGGGGAAGAACCTCCTCCCAACATCCAATCTGAATCCACCCACTTCTATCTCTTTCTTCCATTCCTCCAATCCTATCATTACCTGACACACTAAAAGTCCCTCACCCAGCCCTTTTTCCCCTCACATCCCAGAGCACCTGGGCCCTATTGGGTAGGCGGGGGTGTGTGTCTCCTCCCACCCCAGGTGTGGTCACTTAGCCCTGCCCACCCACTCCCCTTTTTAATCCCCCCTAGGAAAGGCAGAAGCCCCAAGCTGAGCCCATCTGGGCTGAGGATCCTCCTCTCATCGCTGGTGAGTGCCCCTGGTGCACACTGGGTGATGGTGGTGGTGACAACAAAGGCCGGGGGGCCTGGTGGCCCCCCGGCTGTTAGGGATAGGCTTGATGACTACTCCAATATCATCCACAGGTGCTGGCTGGGCCTCCTCACTGGGGCTGAGCTCCTCTGTGTGGTCAGCCCCAGCCTGTTCCATTTTGTTTCTATTGCTCCTTCCTTCTCAGAGGGAAGACTACTGATAGTCCTTCCCTGTTGCACCATGGTGTCCCTCTCACAGGGGACAGTCCTCCACAGACTTCTCCAGCTAGCATGGGTCCCTTCCATGGGCAGAGGTCCTCCCAGTGGCACACTGCTCCAGAATCATGACCTTTGGGAGCAGCCTCTTGCTCCAGTGTGGTGTTGCCCATAGGCAGCAAGACAGATTCTGCCCCACTGTTGATCTGTGAGGGCTGCAAGGCCTCAGCCTGCCATCTCACCAGAGGCCAAAGGTGAATGGCTGCTCTGGTGTGCCTTGCCCTCTCCTTCCTCGCTGATCTCAGCATCCACATGGTTGTCTCTAGCATTTCCCACTCCTTTCCAACAGCAAAGAACCTCCAAAACAAAAGAACATTTTTTCCCCCCTCTTAAATATATCTCAGAGGCTCTGCCTGGCTGTGTGCTGGCCAGAGGCAAGCCCCACTTGGAGCCAAGGCAGCTTCTCAGTGTGCCCTGAGGCAGCCCTGCCGGTAGCCATCTCCTTCCCTGCCAATACCTTGCCAAACACAAACCCAGTACACTGAGCTAATTGCAAAGCTAAGCATCAGGGCTCATCCTTCCAGCACCTGCCCATGAACAGGAGACCATCTTCAACCATATGTCACTGGCTGCCTTACTGGATGGGGCAAGCACCCAGCTTAGCAAACATTTGGTTTAAAAATGTGGTTGGCTGAATAATGTTCAGACCACAGCACCTAAATGTGCTAAAAATGTGTAGAGAGGGCTCCCCAAATTGCTCTCCAAGATTTCTGCTGCAGGTATACAATAATGTACAATAAATCCAGGTTGGAAGAGACCTTCAAGATCATTGTGTCCAACCTATCAACCAATCCAACCCACCTAAACAACTAAACCATGGCACCAAGCACCCCACCAAGTCTCCTCCTGAACACCTCCAATGAAGGTGACTCCACCACCTCCATGGGCAGCACATTGCAGTGGGCAATCACTCTCTCTGTAAAGAACTTCCTCCTAACATCCAGTCTAAACCTGCCCTGGTGCAGCCTGAGACTGTGTCCTCTTGTTCTGGTGCTGCCTGCCTGGGAAAAGAGACCAACCTCTGCCTGTCTACAACCTCCCTTCAGGTAGTTGTAGAGAGCAATAAGGTCACCCCTGAGTCTCCTCCTCTCCAGGCTAAGCAACCCCAGCTCCCTCAGCCTCTCCTCACAGGGCTGTGTTCCAAACCCCTCACCAACTTTGTTGCCCTTCTCTGGACACGCTCCAGCAAGTCAACCTCCTTCCTAAACTGAGGGGCCCAGAACTGGACACAGGACTCAAGGTGTGGCCTAACCAGTGCTGTATACAAGGGCAGAATGACCTCCCTGCTCCTGCTGGCCACACTCTTCCTGATGCAGGCCAGGATGCCATTGGCCTTCTTGGCTGCCTGGGCACACTGCAGGCTCATGTTCAGTCTACTGTCAACCAGCACCCCCAGGTCCCTCTCTGCCTGGCTGCTCTCCAGCCACTCTGACCCCAGCCTGTAGCACTGCCTGGGGTTGCTGTGGCCAATGTGCAGCACCTGGCACTTGGATGTGTTCAATCTCCTGCCCTTGGACTCTGCCCATCTGTCCAGCCTGTCCAGGTCCCTCTGCAAAGCCTCTCTGCCCTCCAGCAGATCAGCTCCTGCCCCAGCTTGGTGTTATCTGCAAATTTACTGCTGATGGACTCAATGCCCTCATCCAGATCATCAATAAAGATGTTGAAGAGCATGGGGCCCAGCACTGATCCCTGGGGCACACCACCAGTGCCTGGCTGCCAGCTGGCTGTGGCACCATTCACCACCACTCTCTGGGCTTGGCCCTCCAGCCAGTTCCTAACCCAATGCAGTTTGGTCCTGTACAAGCCAGGGGCTGACAGCTTGGCCAGGAGGCTTTGCTGTGGGGGATGGTGTCAAAGGCCTTGCTGAGGTCCAGGTAGACCACATCCACAGCCTGCCCCACATCCACCAGGCAGTCACCTGATCATAGAAGGAGATGGTGGTTTGATGCCACCATGTTGCTGTTCTTTGGCTCCCTGTCAGCAGCTTGCTTCAGAATGCAGTGCAAGTAAGAGAAAAATGGAAAACTTTGGCTCCTACTTAAGCTCACTTCAGTGAGCAGCCCCAACAGCGAGAAGTGATGCAGCCATAGGTTTCTGACCCCAGCAGTAGAGCAAAGACAGAAGAACAGAACATGTGCCCATGCTGCTGAAATGTTGGAGCAGCTGAGACCTTCTTGCTCTCTACAACTCCCTGAAGGCAGGTTGTAGCCAGGTGGGGGTTGGTCTCTTCTTCCAGGCAACCAGCACCAGAACAAGAGGACACAACCTCCAGCTGTGCCAGGGGAGGTTTAGGCTGGAGGTGAGGAGAAAGTTCTTCCCAGCAAGAGAGATTGGCCATTGGAATGTGCTGCCCAGGGAGGTGGTGGAGTCACTGTCCCTGGAGGTGTTCAAGAGGGGATTGGACGTGGCAATTGATGCCATGGTTCAGTTAGTCCTGAGGTGTTGGGTGACAGGTTGGACTTCACAGGATCACAGTATCACTAAGGTTGGAAGAGACCTCAAAGATCATCAACTCCAACCTGTCACCACAGACCCCATGACTAGACCATGGCACCAAGTGCCACATCCAATCCCCTCTTGAACACCTCCAGGGATGGTGACTCCACCACCTCCCTGGGCAGCACATTCCAATGGTAAATGACTCTCTCTGTGAAGAACTTTCTCCTCACCTCCAGCCTAAACCTCCCCTGGCACAGCTTGAGACTGTGTCCTCTTGTTCTGGTGTGGTTGATGAGAGAAGAGGCCAACCCCTTCCTGGCTACAACCTCCCTTCAGGTAGTTGTAAAGAGTAATGAGGTCTCCCCTGAGCCTCCTCTTCTCCAGGCTAAGCAACCCCAGCTCACAGTATCACAGTATAACCAAGGTTGGAAGAGACCCCAAGGATCATCAAGTCCAACCTGTCCCAACAGACCTCACAACTAGACCATGGCACCAAGTGCCACGTCCAATCTCCCCTTGAACACCTCCAGGGATGGTGACTCCACCACCTCCCTGGGCAGCACATTCCAATGACGAATGACTCGCTCAGTGAAGAACTTCCTCCTCACCTCGAGTCTAAACCTCCCCTGGCACAGCTTGAGACTGTGTCCCCTTGTTCTGGTGCTGGTCCTCCCTCAGCCTCTCCTCCCAGGGCTGTGCTCAAGGCCTCTCCCCAGCCTTGTTGCCCTTCTCTGGACACCTTCAAGTGTCTCAATGTCCTTTCTAAACTGAGGGGCCCAGAACTGGACACAGGACTGAAGGATTGGCCTAACATCCAACAGATGGCCACAAAGATGATGAGGGAAGAGAGCTGGAGCTCTTCAGAAGAGACTGGGAGAGGAAGGTCTCAATCCTCATCACTATCTAAAGGGTGAAGGTCAAGAGGATGGGGCTGGGGTCTTTTCAGAGGTGCCCAGTGACAGGGTGAGAGGCAATGAGCACAAACTAGAATATAGAAGGTTTTACATAAACAGAAGGAGAAAATTGCTGACTGTGAGGGTGCCAGAGCACTGCACCAGGCTGCCCAGAGAGATTGTGGATTCTCCTTCTCTGGAGAGATTCCAAGCCTGCCTGGACATGTTCCAGTGCTACCTGCACTAGCTGAACTTGCTTTAGCAGTGGGGTTAGACTAGATGGAGGTCCCTTCCAGCCATTACCATTGTGTGATTCTGTGAGAGCTTCTCACTCTCCATCCATCTCCAGAAGTGTTATCAGCATACAGATTAGCTGGGGATGGGTCTCTTTCAGTATGGAATAGATCTGTGTGCTCACAAACAAAAGAGGAGCTCTGACAGGGGTCTGAAGAGTACTGCTGGCTCAGTGGAGAAGGGTAGAGAGGTTGACGTGGTAGCCAGGTGGGTGTGGGTCTCTTCTCCCTGACGGCCAGCACCAGAACAAGAGGACACAGTCTCAAGCTGTGCCAGGGGAGGTTTAGGCTGGAGGTTAGGAAGAAGTTCTTCCCAGCAAGAGAGATTGGCCATTGGAATGTGCTGCCCAGGGAGGTGGTGGAGTCACCATCACTGGAGGTGTTTAGGAAGAGACTGGATGGGGTGCTTGGTGCCATGGTTTAGTTGATTAGATGGTGTTGGGTGATAGGTTGGACTCGATGATCTCTGAGGTCTTTTCCAACCTGGTTTATTCTATTCTATTCTATTCTATTCTATTCTATTCTATTCTATTCTCTCTGAAGCAATGACATCCACAGTGCTCATTCACTGAGTGTCTACAAAGGCTTCAATGGAAACTTGGAAGACTTCTTTCTGTGTGCCCAGAATGTGACTGCAGGATTTGCTCACTGGTATTCCACCACTTCAGATCTTACACACTTAACCTGTTACTAAAGGAAGTGCTAATATTGGAGCTGGGCCTATCTAATGCCTAGGGCACTGATTAACTAAACTCAACAAAGGCTCCAAGCTGCCAGCCTTGCTGGAAACGTGCTTTATTTATTAGTACCAAGTCAGGTAAAACATTTTGCTTCATGTGATCTGAAAGCAAGCAGAGCGATTCCCACCGCTCAGAGGTGTTTCCAGCAGGTGAGCTGTGTGTTCAAGCACTGAATTTCCTCTCTTTCCTCTCTTTCCTCGAAGAAGTTCCACATTTTTGGCCCAGAAGTCGAGTGATACATTCTACAGAAACTCCTGTGGCCATCAGAAGAGCACAGGGACAACACATGTGCATCTATCAAGGCCCTGGAAGAAGTCAGCAAGGTTTCAGCAGCTTTTGCAGACAAGTGGCTTCCACCTGCTGCATGTTTGGCGAGCCTGGCAGGAGCGGAGTGAGAAGGGTGCAGCTGAGTCGTATGTGTTTGTAAAGTGTAATTATAGCTCTAGGACAAATTGTGCTTTGAAGATGCCATGAAGTGAGAAGAAGGGCTGACAACACTGGAATGGAGTCTTACGAACTCCTTTGTGTCACACAAGATGTGGACGTGGATGCAGACTCTACAGCGAAGTTGCCCTGATCAGCCTGTACTTAAGGGAACAATTAATCATTGTTCATTCTGGGCTGGGGGTAGAGACTGTTACAGACAGTCTTCATCTAAATGCTTTGTAGTCACCTGCTGCTGATGTTCACCCAGCTCTCCTCTGGCTCAAGGCCCTAGGGCTGGCCAGGTCGCAGCAGCTCTGAAGCCTTACTAAGCCTTGCTTTTCAAGTACTCCCTTCTCTGCGGCACTATGGAGGCAATCCACTGGCCAGTGCGCTGCTTGGCCTCTTCCCACGTGTAGCGCGGCACGTAGCCAAAATCCTGCTGCGCCTTCCTGTATGAGAAGCTGAAGGGGGTGTTCAGCAGAGTGACCAGGTGGCGGTTGGTGGAGGGGATGTACCTGACGAAGGGACGGAGCAGGAAGCTCACCATCTCCAGCAGCAGAGAGAAGTAATACAGCAGTGTCAGAGGCAGGGGGAGCCGGGGCTCGATGCCGAAGCCCAGCTCTCTGGTCAGCTCGTAATTGAGGTCGGCGTAGCTCATGTGAGGAGTGTCATCGGAGATGTAGTAGAAGTGCCCCCTGATGTGCTTGGCTGTCTGCGGGACCCGCAGGGCCTTGGCCGCCTGCACGTGTGCCCAGGCGATGTTGCCCACGTACACGGGGTTCACCAGAGCCTCCTCCCTGGAGAAGCGCAGGAAGACGTTGCTGTTCAGCAGGCACTTATCCAGATGGCCTCGCAGAAAAGGGCATCCTTCCCCGAAGATGTACATGGACCTCAGGGCACAAGCCATCAGCCTGCCGCCGTCCTTCAGCGCCCGGCCGTCTGCTCTCAGCACGGACTCCTCTGCCAGCCTCTTGCTCCTGGGCGTAAGGGAAGTTTGATTTGCTCTCATAAGCTGTGTCTTCATCCCCGTTGAATATTGGGTCCCCTCTGCAGTTGGGGCCTGTCACTTCTATGGTGCTGGTGTATATGAAGTGCTGGACGCTGCAGCGAACGCATGCCTCCAGCAAGAGCTGAGTACCTGCACAAGAGAAGCGTGCGAGTCAGCCTAGAGCTCCCCAGCAGGGAAAGGTTCAGGGTTTAGATCAGAAACAGCATCTCTGGCTGGAGCCTGGCAGGGTCTCTCCTCTTTGTAGCCACATCCAATCCCCTCTTCAACACCTCCAGTGATGGTGACTCCACCACCTCCCTGGGCAGCACATTCCAATGGCAAATGACTCTCTCTGTGAAGAACTTTCTCCTCACCTCCAGCCTAAACTTCCCCTGGCACAGCTTGAGACTGTGTCCTCTTGTTCTGGTGCTGGTTGCTAGAGAGAAGAGACCAACCCCTTCCTGGCTACAACCTCCCTTCAGGGAGTTGTAGAGAGCAATGAGGTCTGCCCTGAGCCTCCTCTTCTCCAGGCTAAGCAACCCCAGCTGCCTCAGCCTCTCCTCACAGGGCTGTGCTCAAGGCCTCTCCCCAGCTTTGTTGCCCTTCTCTGGACACCTTCAAGTGTCTCAATGTCCTTTCTAAACTGAGGAGCCCAGAACTGGACACAGGACTCAAGGTGTGGCCTAACCAGTGCTGAGTACAGGGCACAATGACCTCCCTGCTCCTGCTGGCCCCACCTGATGCAGGCCAGGATGCCATTGGCCTTCCTGGCCACCTGGGCACACTGCTGGATCATGTTCAGCCAGCTTTCAACCAGTCCCCCCAGGTCCCTCTCTGCCTGGCTGCTCTCCAGCCACTCTGACCCCAGCCTGTAGCACTGCCTGGGGTTGCTGTGGCCAATGTGCAGAACCTGGCACTTGGATGTGTTCGATCTCCTGCCCTTGGACTCTGCCCATCTGTCCAGCCTGTCAAGGTCCCTCTGCAGAGCTCTCCTACCCTCTAACAGATCAATTCCTGCCCCCAGCTTGGTGTCATCTGCAAATTTACTGATGATGGACTCAATCCCCCCATCCAGCTCGTCAATAAAGATATTGAACAGGATGGGGCCCAACACTGATATAGAACTGATGACAAGAGTGAATGATCCTGCAGTGCCCTGCAGTGGAAGCCTGCTGCACAGTGCATGTGGAGAAGGCACACATGGAGAATGTATGAGGCAAAGGCATATGTGGGGGGCTGCATATGGGTTAAATGTGAGCATGCTTTGCTCTCACAGTTGTGGCTGCGTGGGATGCAAACACAACAACCAGGCTGTGTGGGATGCAGAGTTTAGTCTGGCTCAGAAAATAGCACAGTTATCCCTTTCCTGAGCAGAGGATGATCAGGACATAACAGATGTGGGTTTGAGAAAGGTGCTTCAAGCCACTGACCTGTTACATTGACTTCCCAAAGCAGCTGCTTGTCTATCAGGCCCAGGGTGTCGATGATGGAAGCGGTGTGGATGACGAGCGAGACGCCCTGGCAGGCACGGTGCAGGAACGACACATCCCGGATGTCCCCCTCCAGGATTTTCACCTCAGTCTCACCCTGGAACTCTGCAAGGGCAGCAGAAAACAGAGCAAAAAGGCCCTGATGGGCATCCTAAAGCAGAGCTCTGGGAGGAGTGGTGAAGGGCTGTGTGGATGCTGAGGCTGTGCCTGGGAGGTGCTAACAGTACAGGTAGTGCAGTGTGATTGCAACTCTGGCAAAGCAGAAGGTATTGTCCAGTGGCTACATTGTCCCATGCCTGTGACAGTGCTGGAGAAGGCTATCATAGAATCAACAAGGTTGGAAAAGACCTCAGAGGTCATCGAGTCCAACCTATCACCCAACACCATCTAATCAACTAAACCATGGCTTCAAGTGCCATGGCCAATCCTTTCTTGAACACCTCCAGTGATGGTGCTGTGAGGAATTCCAGTGAGGAGTGTCCAAAGTGGTGCTGCTCTCCTGGGAAGACTGCTGGCAGGGCTGCAGAGAGGGAGAGGGAAAGGGAGAAGGAGGGGGAGGGGGAGTGGGAGGGGGAGAGGGAGAGGGAGAGGTTTGGGGAGGGGAGGGGAGGGGAGGGGAGAGGAGAGGTTCGGTTCGGAGAGGAGAGGTTCGGTTCGGAGAGGAGAGGTTCGGAGAGGAGAGGAGAGGAGAGCTTCTCAGCATGGCTTCCAGCTGTTAAGGAGCTGATCATTACAAGCAATCCTCTCTGCCCTGGCTGCACTAGAGGGCTCTCCAGGCACAGCTACTGGGAAGGGACTCTGCAGCACAGGCAGATCCCGTGCTCTTCCAGCATAATCAACTGCCCATTCTAGATAAGAGAAGAACCTGATTAATTCAGAGAGCTTTTAGCCTCACTTCTGAGTGAAACTAATTGCATCCTGTGCTTTCTCAACAGCTCTGCAGCAGGCAGCATTTCATCCCATCGACATGAGGGACACACTTGGGTCTGAAACTGAGTGGGAGTATCTTTTACTGTCTCATTATCTCTGCAACATCCCAGAATGCAATATTGTGTTACTTTAACAACTATTTTGTTGCAACAGGCTTGAGAGCATTTGTTTTCCCCACCGTTGTCAGTTGCTCTGAGAAATATGACATTTGTGAAACACTTCCAGAGCGATCACTAAATCCAGAGTGACTGCCCTCTAAACACAGCCCCTGCCACCTGCTCTCATGCTGTTACAGAGTGCATTCATTGCCCAGGGCTCTGCTTCCTTAAGTTTTTAACTGGCCTTTGCTTGGCATGGCTGCAAAAGTGCCAGACTGTGGAGCTAGATTTTTTGTCCACCAACTGCTCCAATTAACTTTCAGCTTTCTACAGCCCTCAGATTGATGTTCTCCATAAGAAAGGCTTGGTGGGGCTGCAGTGATGCAAAGGACTGAAACACATGGATTTCACAGGGTGAATTCTGATCTGTGGCCCTTTCAGAGTGGTCACAGTGCCTGTGATAGAATAGGATAGAATAGGATAGAATAGGATAGAATAGGATAGAATAGGATAGAATAGGATAGAATAGGATAGAATAGGATTAGAATAGGAGTAGACCAGGTTGGAAGAGACCTTCAAGATCATCGTGTCCAACCTATCACCCAAACCATCTAAGCAACTAAACCATGGCACCAAGCACCCCATCAAGTCTCCTCCTGAACACCTCCAGTGATGGTGACTAACCACTCCTGGGCAGCCATTCCAATGGGCAATCACTCTCTCTGTGAAAACTTCCTCCCAACCTCCAGCCTAAACCTCCCCTGGTGCAGCCTGAGACTGTGTCCTCTTGTTCTGGTGCTGGTTGCCTGGGAGAAGAGACCAACCTCTGCCTGGCTACAACCTCCCTTAAGTTAGTTAGGAAAGTGGGAGTTTTTCCACATGCAAATCAAAGCCTCCAGTTCAAAACAGTCAAGAAGCCTGTCCCCTTTAAGGCTGATGACACAGCTAGCTGGCAGCAGTCACCACAAAGCTGATGTCTGGCTGCCTTGTGCCAGGTTTGGGCATGCAGTTTCAATTGTGTGTGAGAAATGAGGCAGGAAATCTGCTCCTCCACTCCACCTCAGCCAATGGAAGCTGCCCTGCTAAGGACAAGATGAACCTTGCTCACTTTACCAGCATTAGCTTGGTGAGCCAGCACACTGACCTGGTGCTGCTCTGGGGGAAGAGGCAAACCACAGGTGAATTTGGGAGCAGGGAGATGAAAGAAGAAATGATTGACAGAGGATGGCGTCAGTCTGAGACAGATGGCAGAGAAAGACTCGATTTGCATCTGCAGAAACCACTGTCCAGGCTTCAAAACAGTGTGTGTGTCAGGTGGAAGGGGCAGGAAAGGAACACAGTGGACCCAGCTCTTCATTTTTGCACACAGTGCTTATGAGAAGGTAGCTACCTGCTGGGAAAGTTTAGCTTCAACAATGATTCCTGTGTCTGCTGGGCTGTGAAGCAATGTTCCCTGCTTCCTATAGAGTGGTTTTTCCTTGGCAAGGCAATGATGCTCAGTACATTTCAGCATCTTGGAATGGAATGGAATGGAATGGAATGGAATGGAATGGAATGGAATAGAATAGAATAAGCCAGGTTGGAAAAGACCTTTGAGATCATCAAGTCCAACCTCTCACCCAACACCATCTAATCAACTAAACCATGGCACCAAGTGCCTCATCCAGTCTCTTCTTAAACACTTCCAGTGGTGGTGACTCCCTGGGCTGCAATGAGGAAATTTCCAAGTAGAAATTAGGGGGGGGAAAGATTCACCCTGTAAGAGAGGGTTTGTGAGATTTCTATCCTTAGTGCTGGAGACTGAGCAAGGTCCCAGTCAAGGAGATCAGGGTGAGTCAGAGGCCTCCACAGGCTTCTTCCTATCTAAATTGTTGTGTGGGAATTCTAGAAACCTTAAATAGCCACACATGAAATCTGTGCCTTGCCATACTGGTGTGTTGCCATGACCAGCTACTATGGAGCAGCACCTGTGTGTATGGAGTAGAGTAGAGTAGAGTAGACTAGACTAGACTAGAATAGAATAGACCAGGATGGGAAAGTCCTTTGAGATCATCAAGTCCAACCTATCACCCAACACCATATAACAACTAACCATGGCACCAAGTGCCTCATCAGTCTCTTCTAAACACCTCCAGTGATGGAGACTCCACCACCTCCCTGGGCAGCACATTCCAATGGCCAATCTCTCTTGCTGGGAAGAATTTCTTCCTAACACCCAGCCTGAACCTCCCCTGGCACAGCTGGAAGTTGTGTCCTCTTGTTCTGGTGCTGGTGGCCTGGGAGAGGAGACCAACCCCCTCCTGGCTACAACCTCCCTTCAGGGAGTTGTAGAGAGCAAGAAGGTCTCCCCTGAGCCTCCTCTTCTCCAGGCTAAGCAACCCCAGCTCCCTCAGCCTCTCCTCACAGGGCTGTGCTCCAATCCCTGGCTGCTCAAGAAGGCCAAACAACACATGGTAGCATCTAGGAGTCTCTGCAGTAAAGGTCATGCAAGTCAGAAGGCTCCAGCCCCACAACTTTCATAGCAGTCCTGCTGTTGGAATAGAATTATAGAATCATAGACTCAATAAGGTTGGAAGAGACTTCAAAGATCATCAAATCCAACCTGCCACCCAACACCTCAGGACTGACTAAACCCATGGCCCCAAGTGCCACGTCCAATCCCCTCTTGAACACCTCCAGTGATGGTGACTCCACCACCTCCCTGGGCAGCACATCCCAATGGCCAATCTCTCTTGCTGGGAAGAACTTTCTCCTCACCTCCAGCCTAAACTTCCCCTGGCACTGCTTGAGTCTGTGTCCTCACTGTGCTGGGGAAGGGCAGGAAAATATTTCTGGTAGTCCCAAACACAAGCACTGCAGGAGATTTGAAGAGAACACACAGAATCACACAGAATGGTAGAGGTTGGAAAGGACCTCTGCAGATCCTGCAGTCCAACCCCCTTGATAGAGAAGGGTCACCTAGAGTAACTCCCACAGGACTATGTGCAGGTGGGTTTGCAATGCCTCCAGAGCAGGAGACCCCCCAAGCTCTCTGGGCAGCTTGTAACACTGCTCTGTGCTACAGTTTGTGTCCACTGCCCCTTGTCCTGTCACTGGGCACTGCAGAGAGAAGTCTGCTTCCATCCTGGCAACACCTCCCCTACAGCTATTGGTAAGATATCGCTATAGAGACTGGCCCAGCCAGAGGGAGTGCCAGGCAAAGTGCAGGGTCTCAAGGCAGGTGAGACACATCTGAGCAGCCAGCCTGTTGGTCCCACTACCTGCTTGTGAAATGAAGGGGGAAAAAAAGCTCTGTTAGCTGATTTTCCTCTTCATCTTTTCCTGTTCAGGCAGGCAGCAGGTGTGTTGCAAGAATAGGAGAGGGAATATCTGAGCACAGCACTGTGAGGAGAGGCTGAGGGAGCTGGGGTTGCTTAGCCTGGAGAAGAGGAGGCTCAGGGGAGACCTCATTGCTCTCTCCAGCTCCATGAAGGGAGGCTGTAGCCAGGAGGGGGTTGGTCTCCTCTCCCAGGCAATCAGCACCAGAACAAGAGGACACAGTCTCAAGCTGTGCCAGGGGAGGTTTAGGCTGGAGGTGAGGAGAAAGTTCTTCACAGAGTTGTTAGC
>JAAWVA010000578.1:0-20492 GCA_015227895.2 Colaptes auratus | reverse complement strand
TGTTCCAACCCCTCCCCAGCCTCCTTGCCCTTCTCTGGACACCTTCCAGCAAGTCAACCTCCTTCCTAAACTGAGGAGCCCAGAACTGGACACAGGACTCAAGGTGTGGCCTAACCAGTGCTGAGCACAAGGCACAATGACCTCCCTGCTCCTGCTGGCCACACTCTTCCTGATGCAGGCCAGGATGCCATTGGCCTTCTTGGCTGCCTGGGCACACTGCAGGCTCATGTTCAGCCTCCCATCAACCAGTATCCCCAGGTCCCTCTCTGCCTGGCTGCTCTCAGCCACTCTGACCCCAGCCTGTAGCTCTGCCTGGGGTTGCTGTGGCCAATGTGCAGCACCTGGCACTTGGATGTGTTCAATCTCCTGCCCTTGGACTCTGCCAATGACCTTGTCAATGAGAAAAGTTTCCACTGAGATCAAGTTGCAGAAACAAGCAGCAGGAGGTGAGCAGGAAGGCAGAGCTGGGAACTAAGCACAGTGTTCCCCAGAAGAATTCTCTTTTAAAGAATACAGAATTAACCAGGTTGGAAAAGACTTTGGAGATCATCAAGTCCAACCTCTCACCCAGCACCATCTGATCAACTAAACCATGGCACCAAGGGCCTCATCCAGGCTCTTCCTCAACACCTCCAGGGATGGGGACTCCACCACCTCCCTGGGCAGCACATTCCAGTGGCTAACAACTCTATCAGTGAAGAACTTTCTCCTCACCTCCAGCCTAAACTTCTCCTGGTGCAGCTTGAGACTGTGTCCTCTTGCTCTGCTGCTGGGTGCCTGGCAGAAGAGACCAACCCCCAGCTGGCTACAACCTCCCTTCAGGGAGTTGCAGAGAGCAAGAAGGTCTCCCCTGAGCCTCCTCTTCTCCAGGCTAAGCAACCCCAGCTCCCTCAGCCTCTCCTCACAGGGCTGTGCTCCAGACCCCTCCCCAGCCTTGTTGCCCTTCTCTGGACACCTTCAAGTCTCTCAATGTCCTTCCTAAACTGAGGAGCCCAGAACTGGACACAGGACTGAAGGGGTGGCCTAAGCAGTGCTGAGCACAGGGGCACAATGACTTACTTCCCTGCTCCTGCTGGCCACACTCTTCCTGATGCAGGCCAGGATGCCATTGGCCTTCTTGGCCACCTGGGCACACTGCTGGCTCATGTTCAGCTGCTCTCAACAACTACCCCCTTGTCCCTCTCTGCCTGGCTGCTCTCAGCCACTCTGCCCCCAGCCTGTAGCACTGCCTGGGGTTGCTGTGGCCAATGTGCAGCCCCTGGCACTTGGATGTGTTCAATCTCCTGCCCTTGGCCTCTGCCCATCTGTCCAGCCTGGCAAGGTCCCTCTGCAGAGCTCTCCTACCCTCTAACAGATCAACTCCTGGCCCCAGCTTGCTGTCATAAGCAAACTTACTGCTGATGAACTCCATCCCCTCCTCCAGATCATCAATAAAGATCTTTATTGTCTCTACACACTCAAGCACAGAGGGGAGCAGCCAAAAGATCATAGAATCATAGATGTGATTTGGTTGGAAAAGCCTCTAAGATCACCAAGTCCAACCATCAGCCCAGCACCACCATGACCACTAATCCAGGTCCCCAGGTGCCACATCCAGGTATTTATTCATTAAAAAATTAGAGCTGGTGTAATTTTTTCCTTTCTAGACCTGATGCTTCAGGTACTTTGGGGGGGTTGGGTGCTAGCAGCTCAGCTCTTTTGCAGACCACTCAAATTATCAGTGCAGAGCAGCAATTTCCTGTCCCTTTCTCTCTCTTACCCAGCCACAGGCAGCCTTTCCCCTGCCTCACAGGCAAATGCTGCTGTCCCTGTGCCAGCTGCCTGGGAACAGGGGCTCTGAGCACGGCTCCTGCAGGCCATCCTCAGCTTTCCCACAGTGGTGTAAAGAAATTAGGACCACAGGATGTTAGGGGTTGGAAGGGACCTTCAAAGATCATGCAGTCCAACCCCCCTGCCAGGGCAGGACCACACAGTCTAGCTCAGGTCACACAGAACACATCCAGACAGGGCTGGGAAGGCTTCAGAGCAGGAGACTCCACAACCTCCATGGGCAGCCTGCTCCAGGGCTCTGGGACCCTCATGGCGAGGTGGAACCATGGGCATTACTGAAAGTTGGTGGGATGATTCCCATGGCTGGAATGCAGGGATAGAAGGGTACAAGCTCTTTAGGAAGGATAGGCAGGGAAGGAGAGGAGGAGGTGTTGCCCTCTATGTCAAGAACCAGCTGGAGTCAGCAGAACTCCACCTGGGGAGGGATGATGAGCTGGTTGAGAGTATATGGGTTAGAATTAAAGGCAAGACAGGGGAAGGAGATATTACTGTGGGGGTCTCCTACAGGCCACCTGACCAGCAGAACCAAGCAGATGAGGCCCTCCACAGGCAAATAGAAGCGGCTTCCAGGTCACAAGCCCTGGTCCTCATGGGTGATTTCAACCACCCTGACATCTGCTGGAGGGACAACACAGCAAGGCACCAGCAATCCAGGATGTTCCTGGACTGCATAGAAGACAACTTCCTCCTCCAAATGGTAGAAGAACCAACAAGAAAAGGTGCTCTGCTGGACCTTGTTCTCACCAACAGGGAAGGGCTGGTAACCAATGTGAGGCTCAGAGACTGCCTTGGCTGCAGTGACCATGAAGCAGTTGAATTCAATATCCTCAGGGCAATCAGGAGGACCTATTCTAAGCTTATGACCCCAGACTTTAGGCGTGCAGACTTCGATCACTTCAGGAGTCTGCTAGCCACAGTGTCATGGGACAAAGCCCTGGAGGGAAGAGGGACCCAGGACAGCTGGTCAGTATTCAAGGACCACCTCCTCTGTGTCCAGGAGCTATGTATACCAACAAAGAGAAAAACAGGGAAGAATGCTAGGAGGCCTGCCTGGATGAGCAAGGAGCTCCTGGACACACTATTACTTAAAAAGAAACTCTACAGGACGTGGAGGGAAGGACAGATAGAACAGGGGGAGATAAGGAAGCTGCCCGAGCAGCAAGAGGCCTGGTTAGGAAAGCCAAAGCAGAGTTTGAATTGAATCTAGCCAGGGAGGTTAAAGGGAGCACTAAGAATTTCTACAGGTATATGAATGGTAAGAAGAAGAGTAGGGAAGGGGTGGGCCCCCTCAGAAAGGAAACTGGTGACATGGTCACAAGTGATGTGGAAAAGGCTGAGCTACTCAATAACTTCTTCACCTCAGTCTTCACTGCAAGGGCCTCCAGCCACACTCCTGGAGTCATGGCAGATGATGCCAGGGATGGGGAGGAAGAACTGCCCATGGTAAGTGAAGCTCAGGTGGTGATCACCTGAAGAGCCTGAAAGTGTTCAAGTCCATGGGACCCCACGGGATACACCCACGGGTGCTGAGAGAACTGGCAGATGAGGTTGCTAAGCCCCTCTCTATTATATTCCAAAAGGCCTGGCAGGCTGGGGCAGTCCCCACAGGCTGGGAAAGGGCAAACATTGCTCCCATCTGCAAAAAGGGTAAGGAGGAGGAACCAGGGAACTCCAGGCCAGGCAGTCTCACCTCTGTGCCCAGAAAGATCATGGAGCAGATCCTCCTGGAGGCACTACTGACTCAGAAGAGTAGTGAAGAGGTGATTGGAGCAGTCAGCATGGCTTTGCCAAGGGCAAATCCTGCCTGACAACCTGGTGCCTTCTCTGAACAGGTGACAGCATTAATAGATGAGGGGTGAGCAACTGATGTCGTTTGCCTGGCCCTGAGCAAAGCCTTTGACACTGTCCCCACCACATCCTGGTCTCCAGGCTGGTGACACACGGTTTGAGGGGTGACCACTAGATGGGTACAGAACTGGCTTGATGGCTGCACCCAGAAGTGGCTGTCAATGGGTCCATGGCCCAGGGGAGGCCAGGGACAAGCAGAGTCCCTCAGGGATCAGTCCTGGGACCAGGCTTGTTCAACATCTCTGTGGGTGCCATGGGCAGTGGCACTGAGTGCAGCCTCAGCAAGGTTGCTGATGACACCAAGCTGTGTGGTGCAGCAGACAGCTGGAGGGAAGGATCCATCCAGAGGGAGCTGGGCAGGCTGGAGAGGTGGGCACAAGCCAACCTCAGGAGCTTCAACAAGACCAAGGGCAGGGTCCTGCAGCTGGGTGGAGGCAACCCCAGGCACAAATCCAGCTGGGCAGGGACTGGCTGGGAGCAGCCCTGAGGAGAGAGCCTTGGGGGTGCTGGGGAGGAGAAGCTCCCCAGGAGCTCTCAGGGTGCACTTGCAGCCCGGAAAGCCAATCAGATCCTGGGCTGCATCAGGAGAAGTGTGGCCAGCAGGTCAAGGGAGGGGATTCTCCCCCTCTGCTCAGCCCTGCTGAGACCCCACCTGGAGTACTGCCTCCAGTTCTGGAGCCCCTATTACAAGAGGGATCTGGAGGTGCTGGAAGGTGTCCAGAGCAGGGCCACGAGGATGAGCAGAGGGCTGGAGCACCTCTGCTGTGAGGACAGACTGAAGGAGTTGGGGCTGTTCAGGCTGGAGAAGAGAAGGCTCCCAGGTGACCTCATTGTGGCCTTCCAGGATCTGCAGGGGGCTACAAGAAGGCTGGGGAGGGACTTTTCAGACTATCAGGGAGTGATAGGACTAGGGGGAATGGGATGAAGGTGGAGGTGGGGAGATTCAGGCTGGACATGAGGAGGAAGTTCTTCCCCATGAGAGTGGTGAAGCCCTGGAATGGGTTGTGCAGGGAGGTGGTTGAGGCCCTGTCCCTGGAGGTGTTTAAGACCAGGCTGGATGAGGCTGTGGCCAGGCTGATCTAGGGTAGAGTGTCCCTGCCCATGGCAGGGGGGTTGGAACTAGATGATCCTTGTGGTCCCTTCCAACCCTAACTGAAACTATGAAACTATGAAACCTCCTGTGCTGCAGTTTATATCCATTCCCCTTTGTCCTATCCCAGGGAGCAAGTGAGCAGAGCCTGTCCCCTCCCTCCTGACCCCCAGCCCTCAGATATTGATAAACATTTATTAAATCCCCTCTCAGTCTTCTCTTCTCCAGACTAAGAAGCCCCAGGGCTCTCTGCCTCTCCTTACAGGACACATGCTCCAGTCCCTTAATCATCATGGGAGCTCTCCCTTGGACTCTCTCCAGCAGATCCCTGTCCCCCTGGAACTGGGGAGCCCAGAACTGGAGGCAATATTCCAGGTGAGGTCTCACCAGGGCAGAGCAGAGGGGGAGGAGAACCTCCCTCAATCTACAAAGTCACACAAAGCATAGACACTGCTCCTGATTCTCTTGTGGGAATGGAATGGAATGGAATGGAATGGAATGGAATGGAATGGAATGGAATGGAATGGAATGGAATGGAATGGAATGGAATGGAATGGAATGGAATGGAATGGAATGGAATAAACCAGGTTGGAAGAGACCTTTCAAATCCTGAAGTCCAACCTATCACCCAGCACCATCTAATCAGCTAAGCCATGGCACCAGGGGCCTCAAGCAGGCTCTTCCTATACATCTCCAGTGATGGTGACTCCACCACCTCCCTGGGCAGCACATTCCAGTGGTCAATCTCTCTCTCTATGAAGCATTTCTTCCTAACATCAGCCTAAACCTCCCCTGGCACAGCTTGGGACTGTGTCCTCTTGTTCTGGTGCTGGCTGCCTGGGAGAAGAGCCCAACCCCCACCTGGCTACAGCCTCCCTTCAGGGAGTTGGAGAGAGCAAGAAGGTCTCCCCTGAGCCTCCTCTTCAAGCCACATCCATCTCATACAATCAGAGAATGGCTTGAGGTGGAAATGACTTTAAAGACCACTTAGTTCCAACCCCCCTGCCATGGACAGGGACTAGACCAGGTTGCTCAAGGCCTCATCCAGCCTGCTCTTAAACACTTCCAGTGATTCCACCATGGCCATTAAGCCACATCCCAAAGTGCCATGCATTTCCTGAAGAGCTCCAGGGATGGGCACTCCACCACCTCCCTGGGCAGCCTGTGCCAATCCCTGACCACTCTTTCATTCACCACTGCACAGAGCAAAATGCTGCTCAGGCCTGGTTACTGCCCATGAACCAATATAAATGTTCTGCTGGAAAAACAACCATGAAGCACCAGAGGCCTCTGCTTTATTGGATGAAACCAGACCCACATGGTTCAGAACACAAAGCACCAACTCACCTTTGGTTTTGATTTTCACAGCTTTCTGCTGCTTGAGTTCTGTCCCGAGTATGTCATAGAGAGCAGTTAACTCAATCAGTGCTAAGGAATAGACTTTCTTCATGTCCTGAGGGGCCAGGTCACCAATCCTCGTGGTCCCTGTCTTGTCCTTCGGCACCCTGTAGTTCTGAGAGCAGAGATGGCAGCAGAGTGAAGAATCCATCCCACCACAAACCACTGAGCCCCCTTCAGGGCACAGCCTTGCATCACAGAGCCTGCTGCCACTGACTGCAGCACCAGAGAACCCCCCCAGGCAGGGGGAAAAGCAGAGCAGCCTAAAGATCTTTGGAGGGTTTAGGTTCCTGCTCACTTCTGGAGGTCATCTAATTCAACTGCCTCTTCAAAGCAAGGCTAAATGTGAGGTCTCATCAGGCTGCTTGCTGTGTTGTCCAACTGGACTTTGAAACTCCCATGAAGCCCTGAGGGCACCAGCTCCAGTGCTTCTGCTTTGCATAACAGAACATCCTCTGTGGTCAACTTGTATAACAGAATCACAGACTGCTTGGGTTGGAAGGGACCTTCAAAATCTCCTAGTTCCAGGGACACCTCCTCCTAGACCAGCTTGCTTTAAGGCCCCATCCAGCCTGGCTTTCACAGAGTCAGAGAATTGTCAGGGCTGGAAGGACCTCAAGGCTCAGCCAGTCCCAACCCCCTGCCATGGGCAGGGACACCTCACACTGCAGCAGGTTGCTCACAGCCACAGCCAGCCTGGCTGCAAACACCTCCAGGCAGGAGGCTGCCACCACCTCCCTGGGCAGCCTGTGCCAGGCTCTCACCACCCTCATGGGGAACAACTTCTTCCTCACATCCAGTCTGAACTCTTCAACACATACAGGCCTAGAGCCTCCACAACTTTTCTGGGCAGTCTGCTCCAGTGCCTCCCCACCCCGATGGGGAAGAATTTCCAACTAATGTCTAATCCAAATCCAGCTTCCTGTAGTTTGAAGCCATTGCCCCTCATCCTCTTGTCCTTTTGCTGTGCACCTCCAAGAAGCCTGGCTTTGTCCTGCTTGTAGCCCCCTCCCACCACAGCCCATGCCCCCTTCTACATCCTTCTGCCACCAAGAGTGGTGGACAGGGCTGTCCATGAAGAAGCCTATGTGTGCACAGCTGCACTCTGCACTCAGGCAGACAAAGCAGCAGCTTGGCTGCCACAGAAACCATAACAAAGGGGCTCCCTTCTCAGAGAAGGAGGATCCTTTAAGGCTGGATGTTAGGAAGAAGTTCTTCCTAGCATGAGAGATTGGCCACTGGGATGTGCTGCCCAGGAAGGTGGTGGAGTCCCCATCCCCTGGAGGTGTTTAGGAAGAGCCTGGATGAGGCCCTTGGTGCCATGGTTGAGTTGGTTAGATGGTGCTGGGTGAAAGGTTGGACTTGATGATCTCAAAGGTCTTTTCCAATCTAATCAATTCAATTCAATTCAATTCAATTCAATTCAATTCAATTCAATTCAAATCTATTCTATTCTGTTCTATTCTATTCTGTTCTGTTCTATTCTGTTCTGTTCTATTCTGTTCCATTCTATTCATTATGGTTCATTTCTACTGCACTGCAGCTCAGCTGCAGTCAGAGACCAATGTAAGGAACTGAGCTGGGAGAGCAAGGGAGAGGGAATTGGTGCTGCTGAGGCCTCACCCTGAGTACTGTGTCCAGTTCTGGGCACCCCAGCTCAAGAACTCCAGAGAGAGTCCAGTGCAGGGCTACTGTGTTAGGGGACTGGAACATCTCACATCTGAGGGGAGACTGAGAGAACTGGGGCTTTGCAGCCTGGAGAAGAGCAGCCCAGCTGAAACTCCAGCTACTGTATGCAGGATGTCCTGAGGGAAGGCAGAGCACAGCCAGCACCTCCTTGGAACAGACTTGTGTTAGAGAAACATCTCCCAAAGCCTCTGGAAGCCATTCCTACATCTCCATTAGTGTCAGGCTGTTGATGTTCAAACTAGGATGCATGGGGCAGCCACTGCCTGAAGAGCTGCAGCTGTCCTTATCTACAGAGGTGTCTGCAGAACTGGGGAACAGGAGGGCTTCAGCCTGTGTTTGCTCAGAGAGCTTTGCATACACTGTCAGGGGGTGGGGGGAAGCTGTTTTTCACACCAGCTCACAGGTCAGAAGTTGGTGCACACCTTCAGGATCTCTCTCTACCTACCAGTCCCTGAAGATCAACAACAGAAATCTTTGGCTGATCTTCATGTGTATTTATTTGGATTCATCAGGGGGGATTGAGGTTGGCCCTCAGGAGGAAGTTCTTCACAATGAGGTGGTGAAATACTGGCACAGGCTGCCCAGAGAGCTGGTGGAGACCCCATCTCTGGAGACATTCAAGGTCAACCTGCCACCTACATGCTAAGTTCCTGAGAGGAATGCAAAGGCAAACCAGAAGAATGTAAGTCCTGTCTAAAAAGGATGTGGCAAACACCTCTGAGAGCAGCCTGGCTCCATCCTCCCCCCACTGCTCTGCACATCTGGATCCCCAGCCATGAGGCCAGCCCTCAGGCTCCTCCTCTCCAAGCTCCAGCACCCTCAGCCTGGCCTCAAGGGGGAGATGTTCCACTGCCTGCAGCAGCTCTGTGGCCCTGGGATGGACTCTCTCAAGCAGTTCCCTGAGGTCCTTCCTGAACTGAGGGGCCCAGAACTGGACACAATATTCCAGATGTGGCCTCAGCAGGGCAGAGGAGAGGGGGAGGAGAACCTCTCTCAACCTACTAATCAGCATCCTTCTAATCCACCCCAGGACGCCCTTGACCTTCTTGGCCACCAGGACACATTGCTGGCTCATGGCCATCCTGTTGTCCACCAGCACTCCCAGGTCCTTTTCCCCTGCTCTCCAACAGCTCAGTCCCTAACCTGAGTTAGTCCATGGGGTGGTTCTTCCCCAGATGCATGATTCTCTGAAGGGTGCCTCCAAGAAGGCTGGGGAGGGACTAATTAGGATCTCAGGTAGTGATAGGACTAGGGGGAATGGAATGAAGCTGGAGGTGGGGAGATTCAGGCTGGAGGTGAGGAGGAAGTTCTTCCCCAGGAGAGTGGTGAAGCCCTGGAATGGGTTGTCCAGGGAGGTGGTTGGGGCCCCATCCCCTCTAGGTGTTTAAGCCCAGGCTGGATGAGGCTCTGTCCAGCCTGCTCTAGTGTGGGGTGTCCCTGCCCATGGCAGGGGGGTTGGAACTGGATGATCCTTGTGGTCCCTTCCAACCCCGACTGATACTATGATGATACTACACTTGGCCTTGCTGGACACCCCAGAATGAGCTATCTTGAGCAGCTCTGTCTTCACAAAGCTGCATCTGACAATGCTCTTCTCAATCTAATTCCCCCACTGAGAGGTAAACCCCAGCCAGCAGCCCCAAGGAAGAGCCAGAAAGAGGCAACACCTACCGGGAGCAGAGTGTCGCCCGCTCCACCCCTGCTGATTTTGCCTCCTGAGAGGTCTTTGAGATTAGCTGCCTGTTCTGCAAATGATATCTCCAGATTGATGTCAGTGTCTGAAGGTGGCACATCCTCCAGAGGGCTCTTCTCTTCTGCTGCTCCCAGACTGAACTGTGGACCTGAAAATTGAGAGAAAAAAAACCCATCATGACATGGTTCTGGGTGTCAGGCCAGGCAGCAGTGGCATCCCCCAGGGATCAGTGTTGGGCCCCAGCCTCTGTAATATCTTCATTGATGATCTGGATGAGGGGATTGAGACAGTCATCAGCAAATGTGCAGATGACACCAAGCTGGGAGCAGATGTTGATCAGTTAGAGGGCAGAAGGGCTCTGCAGAGGGACCTTGCCAGGCTGGACAGATGGGGCAGAGGCCAACAGGATGGCATTCAACAAGTCCAAGTGCCAGGGGCTGCACTTTGGCCACAGCAACCCCATGCAGAGCTACAGGCTGGGGTCAGAGTGGCTGAGAGCTGCCAAACAGAGAGGGACCTGGGGGTGCTGATTGGCAGCTGCCTGAACATGAGCCAGCAGTGTGCCCAGGGGGCCAAGAAGGCCAATGGCATCCTGGCCTTCAGCAGGAAGAGTGTGGCCAGCAGGAGCAGGGAGGTCATTGTGCCCCTGTACTCTGCATTGGTTAGGCCACCCCTTGAGTCCTGTGTCCAGCTCTGGGCTCCTCAGTTGAAGAAGGACATTGAGAGACTTGAAGGTGTCCAGAGAAGGGCAACAAAGCTGGGGAGGGGTCTGGAGCACAGCCCTGTGAGGAGAGGCTGAGGGAGCTGGGGTTGCTTAGCCTGGAGAAGAGGAGGCTCAGGGGAGACCTCATTGCTCTCTACAACTACCTGAAAGGTGGTTGTAGCCAGGAAGGGGTTGGTCTCTTCTCCCAGGCAAGCAGCACCAGAACAAGAGGACACAGTCTCAAGCTGTGCCAGGGGAAGTTTAGGGCTGGAGGTGAGGAGAAAGTTCTTCCCAGAGAGAGTTGTTAGCCATTGGAATGTGCTGCCCAGGGAGGTGGTGGAGTCCCCATCCCTGGAGGTGTTGCAGAGGGGATTGGATGTGGCACTTGGTGCCATGGTCTAGTCATGAGGTCTGTGGTGACAGGTTGGACTCGATGATCTTTGAGGTCTCTTCCAGCCTTGGTGAGCCTGTGAGCCTGTGATCATTGTTTTTTGACCCAGCAGCACCATGAAGCATCAGCCAGTGCAGGAGAGCAACTTTAAAGCCAAGCAGCAGCTGATGCTGGGGGGGCTGGGCTCCCTGCTTGCAGCTGCACTGGTTTCTGCAGTTTGTGTATGGCTGGAGAACATGTCGCTTCTCACAAGGGCCCATCTCTTGCTGTTTCTCTGGAACAATTCTGCCAAGCCAGAGAATGGTCTGGGTTGAAAGGGACCTCCAAAGCTCATCCAACTCCCCTGCAGACAGCAGGGACATCCTCCACTAGATCAGGTTGCCCAGAGCCCTGGTGAACATCACCTTGAATATCTCCAGGGATGGGACCTCAGACACCTCCCTGGGCAGCCTGTTCCAGTGTTCCAGCACCCTCATGGTGCAGAACTTGTTCCTCACAGCCAACCTAGATCTGTTCTTCTCCCATTTCAAACCATTGCCCCTGGTCCTGTCCCTGCAGGCCTCTGGGAACACTTCCTCTGCAGCCTTCTTGGAGCCTCCTTCAGGTACTGGCAGGCTGCTATTAGGTCTCCCTGGAGCCTTCTCTCCTCCAGGCTGAACACCCCCAGCTCCCTCAGCCTGGCCTCATTAGAGAGGTGCTCCAACCCTCTGATCATCTTTGAGGCCCTCCTCTGAACCTGCTCCATCAGGTCCACGTCTTTCCTGTACTGAAGGCTCCAGAGCTGGACCCAGCCCTGCAGGGGAGGTCTCCCCAGGCAGAGCAGAGGGGCAGGATCCCCTCTCTCCCTCTCTGGCCATGCTGCTTTGGATGAAGCCCAGGCTGCCAGGGCCCCCTGCAGGCTCCTGTCCAGCCTCTCCTCCATCAGCACCCCCCAAGTCCTCTTTCTCAGGACTGCTTTCTATCACCTCATGCCCCAGTCTGTATTGAGGGTGAGGACTGCTCACGAGGCTTTCTCCTATTTCTCTATTAAGAAAAGATAAAGCAGCCCATCTCAATCCCCAGCAGACACCCAGAACCCTCCACAGCCAAACAGCTTTGGCTTCCTGTCTCAAGCACCTTCCAGCCTCAAAGGCACATTCTTAAGCTGTGCCAGGGAAAGTTCAGGCTGGAGGCAAGGAGAAAGTTCTTCCCAGCAAGAGGAATTGGCCACTGGAATGTGCTGCCCAGGGAGGTGGTGGAGTCCCCATCCCTGGAGGTGTTCAAGAGGGGATTGGCTGTGGCACTTGGAGCCATGGTTTAGTTGTCAGGAGGTGTTAGGTATTAGGGGACAGGTTGGACTTGATGATCTCTGAGGTTGATTGTGTGTGATTCTGTGATACTGCAACCAGACCAGCAATTCCTTCTGCTGCTAAAGATTCCAAAGCCAAAGGCCTTGTTTGCTCTGTGATCCAGAGCTTTCCCAGTTGAGAATGACTGCACAGTACACCAATCATGTCTTTGTCCCAACATTCCTGGCCTCATCTCTTGAGGAGTCTACTCCATCCCTCAGTGTCTGCCCATGTTCCCATGAGGTGGGGAGACTGAGCCTGGAGATGAGGAAGAAATTCTGGAGAGTGAGGGTGGGGAGACTCTGGCACAGGCTGCCCAGGGGAGGCTGTGGCTGCCTCCTGCCTGGGGCTGTTCAAGGCCAGGCTGGATGAGGCCTTGAGCAGCCTGGGCTGGTGGGAGGTGTCCCTGCCCATGGCAGGGGGGTGGATGATCTTCAAGGTCTCCTCAAGCCAAGCTACTCTCTGGTACAAACACACAACAATGAGCTAACTTCTCTTTCTCTGTTCCTTAAAGGAACCAAACACCAGACAAATATGGAACACTTTCTGTTGAGAAAAACCCAACCAACACAACAGAAGCAAAAAGAGGGAGAGACAGTTCTGCTTTTCAGCCAGGAAGTCTGATTTCCTAGCAAATTAACCATTGCTTTGCAGCCTGAAATTACAATCTATCCAGAACGAAAGAAGAGGGAAAGGAGACTGTAAGTACCAACAGGGAAAGCATCAGAAGGTAATTAGCCAGGAAAATATTTTGATCTCTTCACCATCCCTTCAAACTAGAGCAGAGCAGATTTGGATTGGATGCTAGGAACGAGTTCTGCACCCATGAGGATAGTGGAACACTGGAACAGGTTGCCCAGGGAGGTGGCTGAGGCTCCTTCCTTGGTGATACTCAAAGTGGGACTTGACAGGGCTCTCAGCAACCTGACCTAGTTGGGGGTGTCCCTGCTGACTGCAGGGGGTTGGACTGGAGGAGCTTTGGAGCTCCCTTCCAACCCAGAGCATTCTGTGATGATTCTATGATGTGGTAGAATCATAGAATTGGCAGGGCTGGAAGGGAGCTCAAGGCTCAGCCAGTTCCAACCTCCCTGCCATGGCCAGGGACACCTCACACTGCAGCAGGTTGCTCACAGCCACAGAATCACAGAATTAACCAGGTTGGAAAAGACCTTTGAGATCCTCAAGTCTAACTTATCACCCAGCACCATCTGATCAACTCAACCATGGCACCAAGGGGCCTCATCCAGTCTTATTTTAAACACCTCCAGTGATGGGGACTCCACCACCTCCCTGGGCAGCACATCCCAGTGGCCAATCTCTTTTAATGGGAAGAATTTCTTCCTAACATCCAGCCTGAGCTGCAAGATTTTTTTAGAGTCATAGAATTGTCAGGGTTGGAGAGACCTCAAGGATCATCCAGTTCCAGCCCCCCTGCCCCCCACCACACTACAGCAGGTTGCCCAGAGACACATCCAGCCTGGCCTTAAAAACTCCCAGGCAGGAGGCTGCCACCACCTCCCTGGGCAGCCTGTGCCAGGCTCTCACCACCCTCATGGGGAACAACTTCTTCCTCACAGCCAATCTCAATCTCCCCACTTCTAGTTTTGCTCCATCCCCCCCAGTCCTATCCCTCCCTGACACCCTCAGAAGTCCCTCCCCAGCTTGCTTGGAGCCCCCTGCAGATCCTGCAAGGCCACAATGAGGTTTCCTCAGAGCCTTCTCCTCTCCAGCCTCCACAACCCCAACTCCCTCAGGCTGTCCTCACAGCAGAGCAGTTCCAGCCCTCTGCTCCTCCTCGGGGCCCTTCTCTGGACACCTTCCAGCCCCTCCAGATCCTTCCTGGCACAGAGGCTCCAGAAGTGGACCCAGAGCTCCAGCTGTGGTCTCAGCAGAGTGGAGCAGAGGGGCAGAATCCCCTCCCTAGACCTGCTAGCTGTCCTTCTCTTGATGAAGTCAAGAAGGAAAACCCCTGCCAATTCTTTATGCCTGCCTCTCTTCTCCTGCTCTGCTCTGGGCTGCAAGTGCTCACTGCAGGCTCCTGTTGAGCTTCTCATCACTGGTGCTTCTTAAAGCATCCATCCAGGACTAGGTTCCTTGTAGAAGACATCACAAAGACATTGCAAGTAGCTGTGCTGAAATTCAGACATTCTGAACACCAGGGTAAACCTAAACCAAGCAACCTGCTCCTTTCAGCAGGACCAGGACTCTGCTGCTGCATCCTGCTCATGGGGATCTGTAGCTTTCTGAAAGCTAAGGGAGCCCAAGAGCCAGAAAAAAGTGGGATGGAATATCTGGAAGTGTTTAACACCAGGCTGGATGGGGCCTTGAACATGAGAGTGGGAATGAGAGATGTCCCTGCCCATGGCAGGGGGGTTGGAGCTGGATATCTTTAAGGCCTCTTTCCAGCTGAAGTCACTTTAGGATTCTCTGAAATGGATGTGGCTGGAGGAGGAGAACCACGAGAAGCAGCTGAGGAACCTGGGGTGGTTTAGTCTGGAGGAGGTAAAGAAGAGACTTCATTGCCCTCTACAACTCCCTCAAAGGAGGCTGCAGTGAGGTGGGGGTTGGGCTCTGCTCCCTAGTCTCAGGTAATAGAAGGAGAGGCAATGGCCTGAAACTGTGCCAGGGGAGGGGTAGGTTGGAGAGGAGGAAAAATGTCTGTGCTGCAAGAGTGGTCAGGGATTGGCACAGGCTGCCCAGGGAGGTGGTGGAGTCCCCATCCCTGGGGGGGTTCCAGAAACCTGTGGCCATGGCCCCTTTGGGATGTGGTTTGATGGCCATGGTGGTGCTGGGGTGAAGGTTGGACTGGATGATCTCAGGGGGCTTTTCCAGTCCAAACAATTCCCTGATTCCATCAAGCACTGCTTACTTGCTCTGCCCTCCCTGTTGGGTTGATGGTTGGACTGGATGATCTTAGAGAGCTTTTTCAACCCAACAATATCTGTGTCAGCTGAAAGACACCAACCCCAGACTAGGGTCTGATATTCTTTACACTGAGTCCTGACATTGAGTCTCAGTCTGTTGAGGCCAAACTCAGGGATGTCACAGCCAGGCCACTACTCTCTGGTAGGGCACAGGGCTTTGCACAACTGCTTCCAGGGCAGTGTAATGGATCCAAGCTCAAGCTTCCAGGGGGAGAAGTTGGATTTGAGTTAACACTTTGACTCTACTTCAACACAAGCAATTCACAGTCACAGAGTGCATTGGGCTGGGAGGGACCCTCCAAGGTCACCACGTCCAATACCCCTGTACTCAGCAGGGACTTCTCCAACTCCAAGCTGCCCAGGGCCACATTCAAGTCTCACTTTGTCTCCAGGGATGGGGCCTCCACCACATCCCTGGGCAGCCTGTTCCAGCACTTCACCACTCTCATTGTGCAGAACTTCCTCCTGATGTTCAAACCATTGCTCCTCATCCCATCCCCACAGGCCCTTCATGACCAGTCCCTCCTCAGCCCTCCTGTAGGTGCCCTTCAGATATTGTAATGCTGCTCCATGGTCTCCCCAGAGCCTTCTCTTCTCCAGGCTGAACAGCCCCAACTCTTTCAGCCTGGCCTCATAGGAATGCTCTAAGAAGTATATTAATAGCAAGAAGAAGGGCCCCCTCAGAAAGGAAACTGGTGAATTGGTCACAAGTGATGTGGAAAAGGCTGAGCTACTCAATAACTTCTTTACCTCAGTCTTCCCTGCAAGGGGCCTCCAGCCACACTCCTGGAGTCATGGCAGACAATGCCAGGGATGGGGAGGAAGAACTGCCCATGGTAAGTGAAGCTCAGGTTGGTGATCACCTGAAGAGCCTGAAAGTGTTCAAGTCCATGGGACCCGACGGGATACACCCAGGGGTGCTGAGAGAGATGGCAGAGGAGGTTGCTAAGCCCCTCTCTAGTCTATTCCAAAAGCCATGGCAGACTGGGGCAGTCCCCACAGACTGGAAAAGGGCAAATATTGCTCCCATCTGCAAAAAGGGTAAGGAGGAGGAACCAGGGAACTCCAGGCCAGGCAGTCTCACCTCTGTGCCCGGAAAGATCATGGAGCAGATCCTCCTGGAGGCACTACTGACTCAGAAGAGTAGTGAAGAGGTGATTGGGAACAGTCAGCATGGCTTTGCCTGATTGGGAGCAGTCAGCATGGCTTTGCCAAGGGCAAATCCTGCCTGACAAACCTGGTGGCCTTCTATGAACAGGTGACAGCATCAATAGCTGAGGGGCGAGCAACTGATGTCGTTTACCTGGCCCTGAGCAAAGCCTTTGGCACTGTCCCACACCACATCCTGGTCTCCAGGCTGGTGACACATGGGTTTGAGGGGTGACCACTAGATGGATACAGAACTGGCTTGATGGCTGCACCCAGAGAGTGGCTGTCAATGGGTCCATGGCCCAGGGGAGGCCAGGGACAAGCAGAGTCCCTCAGGGATCAGCACTGGGACCAGGCTTGTTCAACATCTCTGTGGGTGCCATGGACAGTGGCAGTGAGTGCAGCCTCAGCAAGGTTGCTGATGACACCAAGCTGTGTGGTGCAGCAGACAGCTGGAGGGAAGGGATCCATCCAGAGGGACCTGGACAGGCTGGAGAGGTGGGCACAAGCCAACCTCAGGAGCTTCAACAAGACCAAGGGCAGGGTCCTGCAGCTGGATGGAGGCAATCCCAGGCACAAATCCAGGCTGGGCAGGGACTGGCTGGGGAGCAGCCCAGAGGAGAGAGACTTGGGGGTGCTGGGGGAGGAGAAGCTCCCCAGGAGCTCTCAGGGTGCACTTGCAGCCCGGAAAGCCAATCAGAGCCTGGGCTGCAGCAGGAGAAGTGTGGCCAGCAGGGCAAGGGAGGGGATTCTCCCCCTCTGCTCAGCTCTGCTGGGACCCCACCTGCAGTACTGCCTCCAGTTCTGGAGCCCCTATTCCAAGAGGGATCTGGAGGTGCTGGAAGGTGTCCAGAGAAGGGCCACGAGGAGGATGAGCAGAGGGCTGGAGCACCTCTGCTGTGAGGACAGACTGAAGGAGTTGGGGCTGTTCAGTCTGGAGAAGAGAAGGCTCCCAGGTGACCTCATTGTGGCCTTCCAGGATCTGAAGGGGGCTACAAGAAGGCTGGGGAGGGACTTCTCAGGCTATCGGGTAGTGCTAGGACTAGGGGGAATGGGATGAAGCTGGAGGTGGGGAGATTCAGGCTGGAGGGGAGGAGGAAGTTCTTCCCCAGGAGAGTGGTGAAGCCCTGGAATGGGTTGTGCAGGGAGGTGGTTGAGGCCCTGTCCCTGGAGGTGTTTAAGCCCAGGCTGGATGAGGCTGTGGGCAGCCTGCTCTAGTGTGGGGTGTCCCTGCCCATGGCAGGGGGGTTGGAACTGGATGATCCTTGTGGTCCCTTCCAACCCTGACTGAAACTAAGAAACTAAGTAGAATAAAGCACTTCCAAAACGTTGTGTGGGTTACTCACCACTTTCCAGAGTGGCTTCTGCTCACTTTCCATGACCCTGAAAGATGCCTGAGGCATACACTAAAGATTAAGCTGATCCTGAAACCAGAGCTTCTCCTCTGGCTGCAGAGATACATGAGACCTCAGCAACAGAACATTGGCAAGGTTAAATTCATCCTTGGCTTCCAGCTTTGGCCTCCTCCTGTGTTTATCTGTATGGATCATGTAAACTATTTAATGCATCTGAACTGGAGGAAGGCAGGTCCAGGTCCCCCTCCCTCCCCCCCAGACTTCTGTCATGCTAATGTAGCCTATACCTGACCTACATCCTTCCTGCCAGGCTGCAGGGATCTGGTGTTAACAAACAATAAAGCAGTGGCTTCTGTTTCACTCCTCTGGTCCTAGGAAGGGGCTGTGTAAAGCAGGTGTCCAGGCAATGCTGTGCTCATCTGAAAGGTCTGGAAGTGCTGATGCTGGGGGGAGCAGAGCCCTGCTGCTATTCTTGTGCATTCAGGAACTAGGAAGCAGCTGTAAGAGGAAGCAGCTTTGGAGTGCTGCCAACCTGCCACCGACATGCAAAAATCTCCTGAGCAAAACCCAGATGTAAATCCTGTCTGTAAGGATGTGGAAACCATCCCTGACAGCACTCCTGTCCCTTGCCCCCAGGCCACAGGGCTAGGGAGAGATGTCAGAGAGTGGGGGGGACTCTTCAGCAGTGCAGTGGGAAAGGTGTTTTGGATAGGGACATACTGCGAGTGTCAGCCTTGCTGTTTCTCAGTCTTGCCAGGAAACCTGGGGCAGAGCTCCTGAAAAGAGAGGCTGGGGGAGCTGGGGCTGGTCAGCCTGGAGAAGAGAAGGCTCCAGGGAGACCCTAAAGCTGCATTTCAATATCTGAAGGGCACATGGGGAGGGACTGGTCAGAAGGGCCTGTGGGAACATGGTGAGGGCCAATGGTTTGAAACTGGAGCAGGGCAGGTTTAGGTTGGACATCAGAGGAAGTTCTGCACAGTGAGGATGGTGAGACACTGGGACAGGCTGCCCAGGGAGGTGGTGAGGGCCACACTCCTGGAGACAATCAAGAACAGACTTGACCTGGCCCTGGGCAGCCTGCTCTAGTTGGAGATGTCCCTGCTGACTGCAGGGGGGTTGGACTGGATGAGCTTTGGAGCTCCCTTCCAACCCAATGCAGTCTGTGAAAACTGAAGAAGACCAAAAATACCCCAACAAAGAAAAAAGTCTTAGAAACTGCTGAACTGCTCTGCTTGAGCAGGATGTCGCAGAGAACAAGGACAAGTTCCTGGTTTCACAGTATTCCCTGAGCTTGCTGACACTGTTCAGAATAGAATAGCATAGCACAGCATAGCATAGAATGAACCAGGTTGGAAAACACCTTTGAGATCACCAAGTCCAACCTCTCACCCAGCACCATCTCATCAACTAAACCATGGCACCAAGGGCCTCATCCAGGCTCTTCCTAAACACCATGGGCAGAATCCAACGGCAGGAGATTGAACACATCCAAGTGCCAGGTGCTGCACTTTGGCCACAGCAACCCCAGGCAGTGCTACAGGCTGGGGGCAGAGTGGCTGAGAGCAGCCAGGCAGAGAGGGACCTGGGGGTGCTGGTTGATGGGAGGCTGAACATGAGCCTGCAGTGTGCCCAGGCAGCCAAGAGGGCCAATGGCATCCTGGCTTGCATCAGGAAGAGTGTGGCCAGCAGGAGCAGGGAGGTCATTCTGCCCCTGTACACTGCACTGGTTAGGCCACACCTTGAGTCCTGTGTCCAGTTCTGGGCCCCTCAGTTTAGGAAGGAGGTTGACTTGCTGGAAGGTGTCCAGAGAAGGGCAACAAAGTTAGGGAGGGGTTTGGAAGACAGCCCTGTGAGGAGAGGCTGAGGGAGCTGGGGTTGCTTAGCCTGGAGAAGAGGAGACTCAGGGGTGACCTTATTGCTCTCTACAACTACCTGAAGGGAGGGTTGTAGCCAGGCAGAGGTTGGTCTCTTTTTCCAGGCAGGCAACACCAGAACAAGAGGACACAGTCTCAAGCTGTGCCAGGGCGTTTAGGCTGGAGGTGAGGAGGAAGTTCTTTACAGAGAGAGTGATTGCCCATTGGAATGTGCTGCCCAGGGAGGTGGTGGAGTGACCATCATTGGAGGTGTTCAGGAGGAGACTTGATGGGGTGCTTGGTGCCATGGGTTAGTTGTTTAGGTGGGTTGGATTGGTTGATAGGTTGGACACGATGATCTTGAAGGTCTCTTCCAACCTGGATTTCTTGTATTGTATTGTATTGTACCTCCAGGCATGGGGACTCCACCACCTCCCTCAGCAGCACATTCCAATGTTTATCCAAGCAACAAGGTTTTGGACTGGCAAAGAAAGGAGGAGAGAGCACAGGTTGCTTTAAGGGCAAACCAGAGTCACCTTCACTCTGCCAGAAGCACGTTGGAATGCAGCATTCAAACACCACATGAGCAACAGAGTCGTCAGCTTTGGATAAGGGCCAAACAGAGTCATTCATGCTGACACTCAGAAGACAGAGAATCAGAGACCATTAAGGCTGGAGAAGACCTCTAAGATCATCCAGTCCAACCTTCTACCCCACAACTCTAAAACCACTAAACCCTGTCCCCAAGTGCCTTGGCCACAGGTTTCTGGAACACCTCAAGGGTTGGGGACTCCACCACCTCCCTGGGCAGCCTGTGCCAATCCCTGAGCACTCCTGCAGCAAAGAAATTTTGCCTCATCTCCAACCTAAGCCTCCCCAGGTACAATGTCAGGCCATTTCCTCTCCTCCTATCACCTGATTCTTCAGAGAAGAGTCCAACCTCCACCTCACTGCAACCTCCTTTCAGGGAGCTGTAGAGAGCAATGAGGTCTCTCCTCACTCCCTCAGCTGCTCCTCCCCAGCCCTGCTCTCCAGACCCTCCCCCAGCTTTGTTGCCCTTCTCTGGGCACACTCCAGCACCTCAATGTTTATCCTGGAGTGAGGGGCCCAAAACTGACCCCAGCACTCAATACAATACAATACACCACCAGGTTGGAAGAGACCTTCAAGATCATGGCGTCCAACCCATCAACCAATCCAACCCACCTCAATACAATGCAATACAATACAGTACAATCCAA
>JAAWVA010000577.1:0-20496 GCA_015227895.2 Colaptes auratus | reverse complement strand
GCCCAGGGGGTTTGTGGAGTCTCCCTCTCTGGAGGTATTCAAACCCCACCTGGATGTGTTCCTGCGTGACCTGCTCTGGCAGGGGGGTTGGACTGGATGATCTCTGGAGATCCGTTCCAGCCCCTAACAGTCTGTGATTCCTGCACACCAGCTGCCTGGACAGACACACCACCTTTATCTGTGTGCAGTGAACTTACGCTTGTAGCTTGTCCCTGATCTCAGAACCACGCCCCAAAGCTGCCCCAGATTCTGCAGCATGGTCTTGCAGGGCACTGCAGGCCGGCAGGCTGGGCTCCTGCTGCCTCTCCTGCTACAGGGAGGCTTCTCTGAACCACTGCCGAGATAATTTGCCTCTTCACAACCAAACTAAAGAGAAGACTTCATAAAACCTTCTAGCTGGGGGCTGTAAGTCAAAGCTACTGCAGCAACTGGGTCCAGCTCTGCCAAACAGGTCAGAGAAGCGACCAGGCTGCTGAATTCTCAGCTTCAACGCTGTGGACAATTGCCAAGCGTGTTGGGATCTCATCTCCCCTGCCAGTGATTCATCTGAAAACACCCTTGCTAGCATTTCTGGTCCCAGGGCTGTGTGATATCTTTTCCTGTAGAACACTGAGTGAAAAAAACCCAAAAAACAACCAACAACCAAACCCTGACTATAGAAAGACCAAAGTGATAAATACGAATTACACAAGTCTCGTCCTGGCCGTCAAGCTTTTGAGGCCTTCTTAATACCTTTGGCTCTGAAGATCTTTCACTCTGCCTTTCCCAGCTGTGCAACTGTTTCAGGTTTCTCCTTGCACAAAATCCCAGCATGGTGGGGTTGGAAGGGACCTTGGGGATCATCCAGTCCACCCCTCCTGCTAAAGCAGGGTCACCTTGATCAGCTTCCCCAGGGGCACAACGTCCAGGTGGGTTTTGGAAGTCTCCACAGGAGGAGGATCCACAACCTCTCTGGGCAGCCTGCTCCAGGGCTCCAGCAGCCTCACAGCACAACAAAGAAGTTTTTCCTTAAGTTGAAGTGAAACCTCCTGGGTTGCAGGTCGTGCCTGTTGCCCCTTGTCCTGTCACTGGGCACCAGTGATAAGAATCTGGCCTCATCCTCTTGCCCCCCCTCCCCTCTTTAGCTCTTGCTGAGCACTGCTCAGATCCCCTCTCAGGCTGCTCTTCTCCAGGCTCAACAGCCCCAGGGCTCTTAGCCTTCTGCATTATGCTCACATATATAGAGTTTAATACAGAACACAGAATTAACCAGGTTGGAACAGACCTTTGAGATCACCAAGTCCAACCTATCGCCCAGCACCATCCAATCAACTAAACCATGGCACCAAGTGCCACATCCAGGCTCCTCCTAAACACCTCCAGGGATGGGGACTCCACCACCTCCCTGGGCAGCACATCCCAAGGGCCAATCTCTCTTTCTGGGAAGAACTTTCTCCTCCCCTTCAGCCTAAACCTCCCCTGGCACAGCTTGAGACTGTGTCCTCTTGTTCTGGTGCTGCCTGCCTGGGAGAAGAGACCAACCCCCACCTGGCTCCAACCTCCCTTCAGGGATTTGGAGAGAGCAAGAAGGTCTCCCCTGAGCCTCCTCTTCTCCAGGCTAAGCAACCCCAGCTCCCTCAGCCTCTCCTCACAGGGCTGTGCTCCAGACCCCTCCCCAGCTTTCTTGCCCTTCTCTGAAAACCTTCCAGCAGCTCAGCATCTTTCCTAACCTGAGGAGCCCAGAACTGGACACAGGACTCAAGGTGTGGCCTAACCAGTGCAGAGCACAGGGCACAATGACCTCCCTGCTCCTGCTGGCCACACTCTTCCTGATACAGGCCAGGATGCAATTGGCCTTCTTGGCTGCCTGGGCACATGCAGGCTCATGGTCAGCCTCCCATCAACCAGCACCCCAGGTCCCTCTCTGCCTGGCTGCTCTCAGCCACTCTGACCCCGCCTGTAGCACTGCCTGGGGTTGCTGTGGCCAATGTGCAGCACCTGGCACTTGGATGTGTTCAATATCCTGCCCTTGGCCTCTGCCCATCTGTCCAGCCTTAGATGAAGTATTTTGGGTTTTGCTGTGTTTTCATACAGCTCTCATTCCATGCCCCTGAAGAGAGAGTGTTAAACCTGGTGCAGAACAGGAAAATATCATTTCCTGAGTGTAGTTTTTAATTAAGATCATCAAATCCACAGGACCTGGCCATACAGCTCCACAACAAGCTGCTCCACCTGCTTTATTTCATTTCATTAAGTGGTATTAAATTGTGAGAGGATTCACTGATGCCAGAGGATGGATTTGGATTCAAGTTCTGAAGGGGGTCTGCAAGAAAGCTGGGAAGGAACAGTTTAAAAAGGCCTTGCAGTGATAGGACTAGAGGCAGTAGTTTGAAACCAGAGCAGGACATCAGGATTGGACATCAGGAACAAGTTCTTTCCAGTGAGGGTGGTGAAACACTGCAACAGGCTGCCCAGAGAGGTGTTGGAGGTGCCATCCCTGCAGACAGTCAAGGTGAAACTTGATAGGGCCCTGAGTAACCTATCCAGATAAAGATGTCCCTGCAGGGATGGTTGGACAAGATGACCTTTGAGAGTCACAGAACTACAGAACATTAGAGGTTGGAAGGGACCCCCAGAGATCATCCTGCCCAACCCCCTGCCAGAGCAGCATCACCCAGGGCAGTCTGCACAGGAAGGCATCCAGGTGGGGTTGGAAAGGCTCCAGAGCAGGAGACTCCACAACCTCTCTGGGCAGCCTGCTCCAGGGCTCTGGCACCCTCACTGCGCAGAAGTTTCTCCTCATGCTGAGCTGAAACCTTCTCTGGTCAAGTTTGTCTCCATTGCTCCTTGGCTTATTGCTGTGCACCACCCACAAGAGCTTGCCCCCCTCCACTTGGCCCCCAGCCTTCAGCTATTGAGAGACATTGATCAGATCCCTCTCAGCCTTCTCCTCTCCAGACTCAACAGCCCCAGGGCTCTCAGTCTCTCTTCCCAGGGGAGATGCTCAGGTCCCCTAAGCATCCTTGTGGCTCTTGGCTGGATTCTCTCTTCAATGGAGAGAAAAGCTTTTCTCTCCAGAGTCCCTTCTGTGATTCTGAGCAGAGGATGGAGGGATGCCAGAACAACAAGATGGAGAGAAAGCATAACTGAAGCACAACTCAAATTGTGAAAGGGTCATTTGAGGAGCTGCTCCACCCCCCATAGGCAGGGAGCAGTGGCCAGGCTGCTGCAGAATGTGCTGTGCTGGGGGACCAAAGGAACCAGCTCCTCACAGCAGAAAGAACATGAGTCTGGGCTGCCAGCAACCAGCAGCCAGTGCCACTGACCTCTTTTGGGCCAAAGAGCCCCCAGAGAAGAGCACAGCAGCCTGCACTTACTCATTCCAGCTCTGGTGGAACAGCATAAACAAAAAGGAGGCAGGAAAGCTGCACTCCAGCCAGTGCCTTGCCCCAGCACAGCTACTTCTGCACTGTCCATAACAACTGCTGAGAGGAATGAGGGGACTGAAAGCCAAGTTCTCCCTCCAACCCCAGCTCAGGGGCTGGTGAGAATGGGCTTTGGAAAAACTGGGAAGTGATTCACAAATTCATAGAGTCACAGAATGGGTTGGGAGGGACTTTAAAGATCATCCACTTCCAACAGGGACCCTCCCACCAGCCCAGGCTGCTCAGGGCCTCATCCAGACTGGCCTTGAACACCTCCAGGGAGGAGGCAGCCACAGCCTCCCTGGGCAGCCTGTGCCAGTGTCTCCCCAGCCTCACTGTCAAGAATTTCTTCCTCCTCTCCAGTCTCAGTCTCCCCTCTCCCAGCTCAAAGCCATTGTTCCTCATCCTGGCACTCCCAGCCCTTGTCAAAAGTCTCTCCCCAGCTCTCCTGGAGCCCCTTCAGGTACTGGCAGGCTGCTCTTAGGTCTCCCTGGAGCCTTCTCTTCTCCAGGCTGAACAGCCCCAACTCCCTTAGCCTGTCCCCATAGGGGAGGTTCTCCAGCCCTCTGATCATCTTGGTGGCCTCCTCTGGACCTGCTCCAGCAGTTCCATGCCCCAGAACTGGAGGCAGTGCTGCAGCTGGGGTTTCAGCAGAGCAGAGCAGAGGGGCACACTGCTGCCTGCTGGGCTGCCAGGGACCACTGCTGGTTCCTGGGGAGTTTGTCACCAACTGACACTCCCAAGACACCTCCTGATAAAGGTTAAAGCCTCATTTCCTCAAACTATCATAGATGAAAAGAACTGAAAGCTTAGCAATAGGGATAGAAACAGAAATGCCAAGAAGAGAAATGAGAAGTAAGACCCTTGTCCACAATGTCATAGCATGCAAAAAAAGTGCTCCTTGACACCTTGAAAATCCACTGTAGCCACCTCAGCCCCTTCAGAAAGCAGATGGAAACCTGGGCACACCTGCTAAGTCACAGCCCAGGTGACATCTTTACCTCACCCTACCTCTTTATTACCTGAGGAAAGAGCTCCTGTGTTGTGTAGTTTCACTGGCTGGCTGGGAGGCCTCTCTGCTAACACCCAGACATCAGCTGGGCATCGATTGCTCTGAGGTTAGCTCCGAGGCAAAGAGAGAGCCACAACTCCGGCAATCTTTCTTGCTGAGCTGCTGAACACAGGTTTAAACACCAGACAAGCCTCCTAAGCCCAGTTCCTCTATCACAGTCTCACAGTATCACCAAGGTTGGAAGAGACCTCAAAGATCATCGAGTCCAACCTGGCACCACAGACCCCATGACTAGACCATGGCACCAAGTGCCACATCCAATCCCCTCCTGAACACCTCCAGGGACGGTGACTCCACCACCTCCCTGGGCAGCACATTCAAATGGCCAATGACTCTCTCAGTGAAGAACTTTCTCCTCACCTCCAGCCTAAACTTCCCCTGGTGCAGCTTGAGACTGTGTCCTCTTGTTCTGGTGCTGGTTGCTAGAGAGAAGAGGCCAACCCCTTCCTGGCTACAACCACCCTTCAGGGAGTTGTAGAGAGCAATGAGGTCTCCCCTGAGCCTCCTCTTCTCCAGGCTAAGCAACCCCAGCTCCCTCAGCCTCTCCTCACAGGGCTGTGCTCAAGGCCTCTCCCCAGCCTTGTTGCCCTTCTCTGGACACCTTCAAGTCTCTCAATCTCCTTCCTAAACTGAGGGGCTCAGAACTGGACACAGGACTCAAGGTGTGGCCTGACCAGTGCTGAGCACAGGGCACAATGACCTCCCTGCTCCTGCTGGCCACACTGTTCCTGATGCAGGCCAGGGTGCCCTTGGCCTTCTTGGCTGCCTGGGCACACTGCTGGCTCATGTTCAGGCAGCTGTCAATCAGCACCCCCAGGTCCCTCTCTGTTTGGCAGCTCTCAGCCACTCTGACCCCAGCCTGTAGCTCTGCCTGGGGTTGCTGTGGCCAAAGTGCAGCCCCTGGCACTTGGACTTGTTGAATGCCATCCTGCTGGACTCTGCCCATCTGTCCAGTGGGTCGAGGTCCCTCTGCAGAGCCCTTCTGTCCTCTAACTGACCAACATCTGCTCCCAGCTTGGTGTCATCTGCAAATGTGCTGATGACTGTCTCAATCCCCTCATCCAGATCGTCTGTGAAGATATTAAAGAGGCTGGGGCCCAGCACTGATCCCTGGGGCACAGCACTGGTGCCTGGCTGCCAGCTGGCTGTGGCACCATTCACCACCACTCTCTGGGCTCAGCCTCCAGCCAGTTCCTAACCCAGCTCAGAGTGCTGCTGCCCAAGCCAGGAGCTGCTCTAGTTCCTCTGCTCCTCACTGCCAAACACCACTGTAGTGGAGGCTGCTGTGCTATGGCATTTGCTAAGCTTGTCAGTCTGACTTCTGGATAGCAGCCAGCTCTGTGGCTGGAGCAACAGGAGCTGGTTTGGTTCCAGCTGTTGGCATATCTCTCATTGCTGTCCTATTATATGTCCCTGCTGTCCTGTGCTCAGTTTCAAGCTGAGTTGTGAAATCTTGGGAAAACTTGCCTGGGGAAAGAGCTCCCAAAGTGCGTGGGGTACGTGTGGGAGGGGGAAAGGTTGAGCAACCCAGTCTGGAGCTGCTGGAGAAATGGATGGCTCTGTTTTGAGTGCCAAGCTTAATGAGCTGTTTCACACCGTGGGCACAGCAGGCACCGCTGGTTTTGGCAGGACCAGGGCTCCAGAGCCCTGAAGTGTGGTAAAAGTCAGCTGATGTCCTTACATTTGCTTTCATCAGACATAGTGAGAAACCCCTCAAGCAAGAAGCCTTCACTGCCTGCAATTGAAATGTTACAAAGGAGCCATTCCAGTTAGTTCTAGGTGGCTGGCTGCTTTTTCCTCAGTGGGTGTAGAAAAGTGGCTGGGGTTGGGTCCTAAGCACATGATTAACTTTCTCTTCTACAATCCTGCCAGGAAACCCTACTGCAACACCACTTGATGACCACAGGAAACAGGAGAAGACAATGTTTGTAAGTGTCAAAAAAAAGGGAATCTTTTTATGACCTTTCATTTCAGATTTCTTTAGGCCTGGCTGGGTGCCCAAAGGCTTGCTCAGAGGTTGGCCTGGGTGCCTTTCCCTCACATCAGCGACGTCAGCAGCAGTCTGCTCCATCTCTCAGTAGATCATCACATCTACCACAACCAGCCACCAGAGGATGGAAAATACAGCTCATTAGCTGTTGAACACATGTTAATCAGCACTACACCTCCACCAACCAACTTGGTAGGGCTCCACAGCACTGCTGGCACGACACAGAGCCTCTCATCTCCCTTTTGTCTCTTTTCCCTTTCCCCTCTACCTTTCACTTCCAAATCGTGCTGCGATGCACTGCTGCTCTTAAGGCCAGAAGGACACCAACACAGATGCTTCTGCTGCAAGGTTCCCTGCCTGGCTCCACAGTGCAAATGCTCCTGTATCCTAAGCAGGGTGGGATAAACCAACTGAAGGAGGTTCTCTACCTGGCTCCACAGTGCAGATGCTCCTGTGTCCTAAGCAGGGTGGGATAAACCAACTGAAGGAGGTTCCCTGCCTGGCTCCACAGTGCAGATTCCCCTGTATCCTAAGCAGGGTTGGATAAACCAAGTGAAGGAGGTTCTCTACCTGGCTCCGCAGTGCAGATGCTCCTGTGTCCTAAGCAGGGTGGGATAAACCAACTGAAGGAGGTTCTCTGCCTGGCTCCACAGTGCAGATTCCCCTGTATCCCAAGCAGGGTTGGATAAACCAAGTGAAGGAGGTTCTCTACCTGGCTCCGCAGTGCAGATGCTCCTGTGTCCTAAGCAGGGTGGGATAAACCAACTGAAGGAGGTTCCCTGCCTGGCTCCACAGTGCAGATGCTCCTGTGTCCTAAGCAGGGTGGGATAAACCAACTGAAGGAGGTTCCCTGCCTGGCTCCACAGTGCAGATGCTCCTGTGTCCTAAGCAGGGTGGGATAAACCAACTGAAGGAGGTTCCCTGCCTGGCTCCACAGTGCCCATTCCCCTGTGTCTTAAGCAGGGAGGGATAAGCCAGCTGAAGTTGGGCCTGATATGCTACACCTACTAGCAGATGAGCCTGCTGGTTGAGCTTACAGCTCTGAGGCTTGCTAGGATGGGCAAAGCCTCTCAGTCCACAGGGGTATTTTTAAGTGCCATTTCCCTCTAAAACCAAACAAACCACAGGCTCCTTTTACACATCCTCCTCCCAGCTGCAGAAACCTACCTCGTTGCTTATGCTGGGAGCCAGTAAAAAACATCCTCAAAATGAGCACACACCTCCCTTCTGCTCTCCTCCCAGCTGCAGATTCCTCTGCTGCTTTCCTGTTTTCAACCATGACCTCATAAGTATAATAAACCCACAGCATAGCACATTTTTCCCTGTGCTAGCTGTACCCTGACTGCTGAACCCTGCCTCGATTCCCCACTCTGAGTCATGACAGCATGACACTCAGTTACATATAAAACATGGAAGTCATCTTTTCCCTTTGCCTTCCCCAGCTGTAAAGTCCTTTTTTTCCACTTTCCCTGAAGCAGAAGCTGGAGCTCTCTGCTGTCCCTCACAGCTCTTAGTGACAAGACAGATAACAGAACAGAGGAGTAGATCCAAAAATAGAGGTCAGAGGACTGAGCAGGTTCCTGAATTCTTCCCAACAAGCCAAAAGCTAAAGACATAAAACTCTTCTGCTGTTTTATCTTCACATTCTCAGCCCTGCTTTTCCTCCTTGTGTAATGCCAGCAGTGCATCTGGGGCTGGAAGGTATCACAAGCGAGCAGCTGAGGCCGCCAGTGTTGGAGGAGATGCAGAAAGAATCCAGAGTGGCACTTCAGTGTTCCCTTCCAGCCACCACACAAACAGATGTCTTTCCTCAGTGAAAAAAGGGGTGAGAGGGCTGTGGGCCAGGAGATTCAGACAATGATTTAGGTTGGAAGGAACCTGCAAGACCATCCAGTTCCAACCCCCATGGCACGGGCAGGGACACCTTCCACTAAACCAGGCTGCTCAAGGCCTCATGCAACCTGGCTTTGAACATCTCCAGGGAGGTGACCTCCCAGGACAAAGAGAAGATACTGTGCTGCAGCAGGACAGCCTGGAGAAGAGGAGGCTTCAGGGAGACCTAATAGCAGCCTGCCAGTACCTGAAGGGGAGGGGAAGTAAAGGGAAGGTTTGGTAAAGTTAGGGAAGGGAAGGTTTGGGAAGGGAAGGTTTGGGAAGGGAAGGTTTGGGAAGGGAAGGGAAGGGAAGGTTTGGGAAGGGAAGGGAAGGTTTGGGAAGGGAAGGTTTGGGAAGGGAAGGGAAGGTTTGGGAAGGGAAGGGAAGGGAAGGGAGGGAAGGGAAGGGAAGGGAGGGAAGGGAAGGGAAGGGAAGGGAAGGGAGGGAAGGGAAGGGAAGGAAGGGAAGGGAAGGGAAGGGAAGGGAAGGAAGGGAAGGAAGGGAAGGGAAGGGAAGGGAAGGGAAGGGAAGGGAAGGGAAGGGAAGGGGAGAGGTTCGGAGAGGAGAGGAGAGGTTCGGAGAGGAGAGGAGAGGTTCGGAGAGGAGAGGAGAGGAGAGGAGAGGAGAGGAGAGGAGAGGATGGAGAGAGGCTGTTTGTAAAGGCCTGCAGGGACAGAACAAGGGACAATGGCTCCAAACTAGAGAAGGGCAGATTCAGATTGGGTATTAGAAACAAGTTCTTCACTATGAGGGTGGTGGAACACTGGAACAGGTTGCCCAGGGAGGTGGTTGAGGCTCCTTCCCTCAAGGTGAGGCTCAAGGAGGCCCTGGGCAGCCTGATCTAGTTGGGGAAGTCCCTGCTGACTGCAGGGAGGTTGGACTGGATGAGCTTTGGAGCTCCCTCTGGCCTGGACCATGATTCTATGATTATGAAAGCCTCTGGAGTCCAGTACAAGTTAGAGGACCACTGAGCCCTGTCCTTGGAAGTGCAAATCAGTCTTTCCAGCTTGAGGAATCTGTCAGTGAAATCAAACTAGAGAATGACCTTCCCTCTGCCAGTTTGGTTTATATCCTGCTCGAGAACAGTTTCTTTCTCAAAGGTATTTTACTTTCTGGTGTTCAAAAGGAAAGAGACCTTCTTCACTGCGGGAATCAAGCACTGGATGTCCAAAAATGCTCAAATCACCCTGAGACCTGATGATGACTTCCTGGTGGAGCCTCCATTTTTGGCATTGGCCCTTACTTTGAGGTCAGTTCTATAAGAAACAGAAACAGGAAAAGAGGAGAAAAGTCCTCTTGAGCTATGCCTGTGGTGGAGAGCCATCCTTAGGGAGAAGACAATATATGAGCCTGAGTTCAGTAGGTCCTGAGCACCTTGTGCATGCTGAGAAGATGGTTTCAGAGGTGCCTGTTCCACCAAACAGCCCATTTCCTCATATAGGAAGGACATGGAGCAGGTCCAGAGGAGAGCCCCATAATGATCAGGGGCTTGGAGTAGCTCTGCTACAAGGACAGGCAGAGGGAGCTGGGGGTGTGCAGCCTGGAGGCTCCAGGGAGAGCCTCCAGAACCTACAGGGGGCCTACAGGAAGCTCCTGAACAACTTGTGAAAGCTGAGAAGATGGTTTCAGTGGTGCCTGCCCCATCAAACAGCCCATTTGCTCCTCTGCTGAAGGAAGTCTTAATGCCCTGAAAGATCAGCACCTGAAAAGCATCACAGACAAGCAGCCCTCCTCCTCCTGCACCCAGCAGTGGAGGCAAGCACAACTTACAAAAGCCAGTCAACAGCAACAAGCAAACTGATGTCCTGGGTAGGGAGACCCACTGCAGTGAGGATCAGCAGCATGGTGACCAGTCCAGCACTGGGGATACTGGCAGCTCCAACGCTCGCAAGGGTGGCAGTCAAGCTGCAAAGAAACACCAAGAATCAGATGGGGTGGCAGGGAGAGGAACACACATTTCCATACAATCACAGAATCAGCCAGGCTGGAAAAGACCTCAGAGGTCATCAAGTCCAACCTGTCCCCCAACACCTCCTGACAACTAAACCATGGCTCCAAGTGTTCCAATCCCCTCTTGAACACCTCCAGGGATGGGGACTCCACCACCTCCCTGGGCAGCACATCCCAAGAGGCAATCATTTTTGCTGGGAAGAACTTTCTCCTCCCCTCCAGCCCAAACCTCCCCTGGCACAGCTTGAGACTGTGTCCTCTTGTTCTGGTGCTGGTTGCTAGAGAGAAGAGACCAACCCCCACCTGGCTACAACCTGCCATCAGGGAGTTACAGACAGCAAGAAGGTCTCCCCTGAGCCTCCTCTTCTCCAGGCTAAGCAACCCCAGCTCCCTCAGCCTCTCCTCACAGGGCTGTGCTCAAGGCCTCTCCCCAGCCTTGTTGCCCTTCTCTGGACACATTCAAGTGTCTCAATGTCCTTCTTAAACTGAGGAGCCCAGAACTGGACACAGGACTCAAGGTGTGGCCTAACCAGTGCTGTGTACAGGGACACAATGACCTCCCTGCTCCTGCTGGCCACACTCTTCCTGATGCAGGCCAGGATGCCATTGGCCTTCTTGGCCACCTGGGCACACTGCAGGCTCATGTTCAGCCTACTCTCAACCAGTACCCCCAGGTCCCTCTCTGCCTGGCTGCTCTCAGCCACTCTGACCCCAGCCTGTAGCACTGCCTGGGGTTGCTGTGGCCAATGTGCAGCACCTGGCACTTGGATGTGTTCAATCTCCTGCCCTTGGCCTCTGCCCATCTGTCCAGCCTGTCGAGGTCCCTCTGCAGAGCTCTCCTACTTTCTAACAGATCAACTCCTGCCCCCAGCTTGGTGTCATCTGTAAATTTACTGATGATGGACTCCATCCCCTCTTCCAGATCATCAGTCAAGATATTGCACAGGATGGGGCCCAGCACTGATCCCTGGGATCATTAGGAAGGTCCTGGTTTTTAATGACTTTTTCCTTCCCCCAGAGAACTGAAGACTTACCATGACAAATCATGATAAGCTCAGGCAATGGTTTTCATCTTTGTGTTTATCAGGAAAACGTTGGGTTTTGGGTTTGGTGTTTGGTTTTTTTTTAGTATTTATATAAATATATTTTTCATATAAATATCAATGTTACAGCATCACAGAACCACAGAACATCAGAGGCTGGAAGGGACCTCCACAGATCATCCAGTCCAACCCCCTGCCAGAGCAGCATCACCCAGGGCAGTCTGCACAGGAAGGCATCCAGGTGGGGTTGGAAAGGCTCCAGAGCAGGAGACTCCACAACCTCTCTGGGCAGCCTGCTCCAGGGCTCTGGCATCCTCACTGCACAGAAGTTTCTCCTCATGCTGAGCTGAAACCTTCTCTGGTCAAGTTTGTCTCCATTGTTCCTTGGCTTATTGCTGTGCTCACCCAAAAGAGCTTGGCCCCCTCCCCTTGCCCCCCAGCCCTCAGCTATTGATAGACATTGATCAGATCCCTCTCAGCCTTCTCCTCTCCAGACTCAACAGCCCCAGGGCTCTCAGTCTCTCTCCATAGGGGAGATGCTCAGGTCCCCTAAGCATCCTCCTGGCTCTCCCTTGGGCTCTCTCCAGCAGGTCTCTGTCTCTCTGGAACTGGGGAGCCCAGCACTGGACACAGGATTGCAGCTGTGGTCTCAGCAGGGCAGAGCAGAGGGGGAGCAGAACCTCCCCAGCCCTGCTGGCCACACTTTTCTTGCTGCCCCCCAGGATCCCACTGGCTCTCTTGGCCCCCAGGGCACATTGCTGTCCCATGCAGAACTTGCTGCCCACCAGCACTCCAAGGTCTTCCTCCATGGAGCTGCTCTCCAGCAGGGCAGTCCCCAGCCTGCCCTGGTGCCTGCTGTTATTCCTCCCCAGCTGCAGGACCCTGCATTTGTCCTTATGGAACTCCATGAGGTTTGCCTGCAGCCTGCTCTCAGCCTGTCCAGCTCTGCTTGGATGGCAGCACAGCCTGACAGGTGTCAGCCACCCCCCCAGTTTTTGTGTCATATGGAACTTGCTGAGGGGACTCTCAATCCCCTCAGGCAGGTCATTTGATAAAGATATTGAACATTATTATCATGTTTATTAGTGGAGGCCAGGTCAGTGGGGTTTGTCCTGAGGGTTGTCTGAGAGTTTTCATTTCCATGAGTGGGTTCTGACAGTCAGATCTTCAGCCTGCTGCTGTGTTCCAAGCTCTGCCAACACATCCACAGTGTCACATCCTGAGTTTTGATCATCCAGGCTTGCTGAGGGTTGGTGGCTACAGGTCGAACTCTCGGGATGGCTCACAGCTGTTTATGGAGGGTACTTGAAGAGTGAGTTGTGAGGCTGAGACAAAGTGGTTATCATCACACACAGAAGAGTGCAAGTCTGACATGCATACCCCCACACAGTCCAAGGCAGCAGTGTACCATGCCTGACACAGATCACTCCAGGTGAAAAAGCAAAATTCATCTTTCCTTTACAGAACCACAGAATAGAGAATTAACCAGCTTGGAACAGACCTTGGAGATCAGGTCCAACCTATCACCCAACACCATCTGATCAACTAAACCATGGCTATTATGTTATGTGACTATGAATTAACATTAATTAATTGATTAATAACAGAATGCTCATTAAAGTGTTTGCTGTATAATGCTATGAAAAAGACAGGTCACAGTCTCACAGTATCACCAAGGTTGGAAGAGACCTCCAAGATCATCGAGTCCAACCTGGCACCACAGACCCCATGACTAGACCATGGCACCAAGTGCCACATCCAATCCCCTCTTGAACACCTCCAGGGATGGGGACTCCACCACCTCCCTGGGCAGCACATCCCAAGGGCCAATTTCTCTTGCTGGGAAGAACTTTGTCCTCACCTCCAGCCTGAACCTCCCCTGGCACAGCTTGAGACTGTGTCCTCTTGTTCTGGTGCTGGCTGCCTGGGAGAAGAGACCAACCCCCACCTGGCTACAACCTCCCTTCAGGGAGCTGGAGACAGCAAGAAGGTCTCCCCTGAGCCTCCTCTGCTCCAGGCTAAGCAACCCCAACGCCCTCAGCCTCTCCTCCCAGGGCTGTGCTCCACACCCTTCCCCAGCTTTATTGCCTTTCTCTGGACACCTTCAAGTCTCTCAATGGCCTAAAATTAAGAAACCCAGAACTGGATACAGGACTCAAGGTGTGGCCTCACCAGTGCTGAGCACAGGGCAGAATGACTTCCCTGCTCCTGCTGAATATCTTCAGTGTCACAAACTGGGTTTGACAGACAAAACTCAATCCTCCTTCAGTCACTTGTATTGCCACCTCAAGAGAGAGCTCTTGTCATGCTGGGCTAACAAAAATGCCACACTGCATGGAGAGGAGGTTCATTGTTTTCCCTACAGATAGCCCAAAGCTGCCACCTGATTAGCAAATGAGTTTCAAAGCTGGCTACACCAGCCTCGGAATGGTGAGATCAAGAAGAACTTATGGGTCAGTCCCTCAGAGATGGAGAAGAGGACTAACTCAGGTTGAAGCCTACCAGTTGTCTTTGACCACAGTCAGTTCCTCTCACTTGAGCTTCTCCAGTCTCAGTGTTAGATGTGGCAGCTCTGAAATGACTGCTTTCAGCCTTAGCAACACATTTCTGTCACAGAATCACGCAGGTTGGAAGAGACCTCCAAGAACACCAAGTAAAACCACCCAACCCTTACTAACAAACCAGACCCTGGCACTGAGTGCCTCATCCAGGCTCTCCTTGAACACCTCCAGGGATGGGGACTCCACCACCTCCCTGGGCAGCACATCCCAATGGCAAATCTCTCTTGCTGGGAGGAATTTCTTTCTAAGATCAAGCCTAAACTTCCCCATGGCACAGCCTGAGACTGTGTCCTCTTGTTCTGGTGCTGGTTGACTGGGAGAAGAGACCAACCCCCACCTGGCTCCAACCTCCCTTCAGGGAGATGGAAAGAGCAAGAAGGTCTCCCCTGAGCCTCCTTATGCAGGTCTAACACCTGCCTCCATCAGAAACAGCCCTGAACCGTGCTACAAACCTTGGCTTAACTATTTCAGGGCTTGGAGCAGGCAGTAAAGAAATGGAAAGTGTGGAATTAGTAGAGCTGGGAAAGAGGCACAGAACATGACACATCCCAGTGCAGGAGTTCCCCTGGTGTTAAAAGGTTTTAATGAAAGGAAGGTGAGTGAGTGAAAACTACAGGAAGGCAACCCTGGCAGCCTGCCTTTGTGGTTTCCATTTTAGCCACTCAAAATGTTAGGCCTGGTCTCTCCATCAAGTTTTCCACTGCAGATTAACTTTAGCTGCAGCAGTCCCAACTTTGCCACTGCTGTTGGGGGTTGTTTTTTGGTAAGTCACTCTACCTAATAGGGCTTAAAACTCCATCACAGTAAACAGCCTTCAACCAACCTCACTCCATGTCCAGTGGGTACTTTTCTGTTGTCTTTCCAGGTGGTGAGCTTAGTGCTAGATATGGCAAAGTGGTATAAAAGAGCAGAGCTACTATTGGCTGGGCTAGAGATAAGCCTGTCTGGAGTACGTAGAACAGTCAATCTCACCCTCAGGCTGGGTTATTCTCATTCATAGTTTCATAGTTTCATAGTTTCAGTTAGGGTTGGAAGGGACCACAAGGATCATCTAGTTCCAACCCCCCTGCCATGGGCAGGGACACCCCACACTAGAGCAGGCTGCCCACAGCCTCATCCAGCCTGGGCTTAAACACCTCCAGGGACAGAGCCTCAACCACCTCCCTGGGCAAACCATTCCAGGGCCTCACCACTCTCAGGGGGAAGAACTTCCTCCTCACATCTAGCCTGAATCTCCCCACCTCCAGCTTCATTCCATTCCCCCTAGTCCTATCACTACCTGAGAGCCTGAGAAGTCCCTCCCCAGCCTTCTTGTAGGCCCCCTTCAGGTACTGGAAGGCCACAATGAGGTCACCTGGGAGCCTTTTCTTCTCCAGACTGAACAGCCCCAACTCCTTCAGTCTGTCCTCACAGCAGAGGTGCTCCAGCCCTCTGCTCCTCCTCCTGGCCCTGCTCTGGACACCTTCCAGCACCTCCAGATCCCTCTTGCAATAGGGGCTCCAGAACTGGAGGCAGTACTCCAGGTGGGGTCTCAGCAGGGCTGAGCAGAGGGGGAGAATCCCCTCCCTTGCCCTGCTGGCCACACTTCTCCTGCTGCAGCCCAGGCTCTGATTGGCTTTCCGGGCTGCAAGTGCACCCTGAGAGCTCCTGGGGAGCTTCTCCTCCCCCAGCACCCCCAAGGCTCTCTCCTCAGGGCTGCTCCCCAGCCAGTCACTGCCCAGCCTGGATTTGTGCCTGGGATTGCCTCGACCCAGATGCAGGACCCTGCACTTGGTCTTGTGCACTTCCACTTTTGCTGGCTGCTCACCAGAGCTAGGCAGCCAGAAGTACATGGATACACTTTTTAGGTATGCTTTATCCTCCCAGTGTGTGTGAAGAGAGACACTGCAGAACACCAGTGCCCCAGGGCCAGCGCTGGCAGCACTCGCTGCAGCAGAACAGGCACTGCAGTGGACAGGGGATGCTGTGTTTCACCTTGCCCTGCCAACTGCAAAGCTCTCTGCGGTGCCAGCAGCACACCCTGAGGCTGCAAACAACAGAAAACACAGCACCAGAGAACCAGCACCCCCGTGGTGTGGGTGTGATGTTCCTTGGCATGCCAGCATTGGAAATCCCTGGATTTCACAGGACACATAGCCCCCAGCTCCCCAGAAGACAGAATACAGAGTCAGAGAATCAACCACATTGGAAGAGACCTCAAAGATCATTGAGTCCAACCTGTCACCCAACACCATCTAATCAACTCAACCAAGGCACCAAGTGCCACATCCAATCCCTCTGAACACCTCCAGGGATGGGGACTCCACCACCTCCCTGGGCAGCACATCCCAAGGGCCAATCTCTCGCTGGGAAGAACTTTCTCCTCCCCTCCAGCCTAAACTTCCCCTGGCACAGCCTGAGACTGTGTCCTCTTGTTCTGGTGCTGATTGCCTGGGAGAACAGACCAACCCCCACCTGGCTACAACCTCCCTTCAGGGAGTTGTAGAGAGCAATGAGGTCTGCCCTGAGCCTCCTCTTCTCCAGGCTAAGCAACCCCAGCTCCCTCAGCCTCTCCTCACAGGGCTTGTAATCCCCTCCTCCAGATCATCAGTACAGATCCTGCACAGGCTGGGGCCCAGCACTGATCCCTGGGGACAGCCCTGGTGCCTGGCTGCCAGCTGGCAGCGGCACCATCCCCCACCAGGCTGCGGGCCCGGCCCAGGCGGCCTGCCGCTCGGCGTTCCCGAGCCAGGAGAAGCCGAGGCCTGCGAGCGGCGCGCACTGACCTCACCGTGACGATCTGGCCCCCGTCCAGCTCAATGCCGTTCATCTGCGCGATGAAGATGGCAGCCACGGCCTCGTAGAGCGCAGTGCCGTCCATGTTGATGGTGGCTCCCACGGGCAGCACGAACCTCGTCACGCGCTTGTCGATGCCCAGGTTCTCCTCCAGGCAGCGGAACGTCACCGGCAGCGTCCCGGCGCTGCAGCACAGAGCACAGCAAGCCTCAGCCGCGCGCAGCACGCGCAGAGGAGGGAGCAGAGGCGCCAGGCCTGCTGTGTCCTCCTGTTTTCTGCTTCCTGCTGCGAGCCAAACCCTCTTTCAGCCAATTTTTCATAGAGCCACAGAATCAATCAGGTTGGAAGTGACCTCAGAGATCATCAAGTCCAACCTGGCACCCAACACCTCTTGACTAACTCAACCATGGCTCCAAGTGCCACATCCAGTCCCCTCTTGAAAACCTCCTGGGATGGGGACTCCAACACCTCCCTGGGCAGCACATCCCAATGGCCAATCTCTCTTTGGCCAGGGCCAGAGAGGAAAACAAAAAGGGAATCTCCCAGTTCCCTGTAGCTGACTCTACAACCTCCCTAGAATATCCCAAAGGTGCCTGGCTGGTGCCTGATTGGTTTTATTTCTTGACCCAGGTCTGGGATTAGAATAGAATAGACTAGAATAGAATAGACTAGAATAGAACAGAATAGACTAGACTAGACTAGACTAGACTAGAATAGACTAGACTAGACTAGACTAGAATAGAATAGAATTAACGAGGTTGGAAAAAACCTCAGAGATCATCAAGTCCATTCTATCACCCAACACCACCTAATCAACTAAACCATGGCTCCAAGTGCCTCAGCCAGGCTCTTCCTAAACACCTCCAGGGATGGGGACTCCACCACCTCCCTGGGCAGCACATCCCAAGGGCCAATCTCTCTTGCTGGGAAGAACTTTCTCCTCACCTCCAGCCTAAACCTCCCCTGGCACAGCTTGAGACTGTGTCCTCTTGTTCTGGTGCTGCTTGCCTGCCTGGGAGAAGAGCCCAACCCCCATCTGGCTACAACCTCCCTGCAGGGAGTTGGAGAGAGCAATGAGGTCTCCCCTGAGCCTCCTCTTCTCCAGGCTAAGCAACCCCAGCTCCCTCAGCCTCTCCTCACAGGGCTGAGCCCCAGACCCCTCCCCAGCCTCGTTGCCCAGGCACCAGCACCAGAACAAGAGGCTCCCTCAGCCTCTCCTCCAGGTTAAACCCAGGTTTTATTTCCAGCAGCATCAGATGGCTTTGCAGTGAAGGTCAGAGCAGCAGACCTGTTATGTCCCAACAGCAGCTAACCATCTACTGGAAGATAAAGCAGGCTGTGATGTCTCAGCTGTACCTGGAAGCTGTGCCCAGTGCTGTAATCCATGCCTGGAAAATCCCAGCAAGGAAGGAAAATGGGCTTTTCCTTGTAATCACAAAGTAGAGCAGAGGCAGGAAGATCCCTCCGTGGATGACAAGGCCCACGATCACAGTGACCATGTACATGCCAAGTTGCCTGGCAACGACCTCTAAGTCCTTGATGGCAATGATTTTCCCACAGATGAGGCAAGCAATGCCCAAAGGAGAATACCTGGAAAAGAGAACAAGCACAGGCAGGAGCAGTCTTTGCAGTGCAGCCATAAAACCCTCACAGGATCTCAGGCTGGGAGGGACCTCCAGAGATCACCCAGTCCAAACGCCCTGCGAGAGCAGGTGCACCCAGGGCAGGTCACATAGGAACACATCCAGGTGGGTTTTGAAGGTCTCCAGAGCAGGAGACTCCACAACCTCTCTGGGCAGCCTGCTCCAGGGCTCTGTGACCCTCACAGGGAAGAAGCTCTTCCTCATGTCAAGGTGGAACCTCCTGTGCTGGAGTTTATATCCATTGCCCCTTGTCTTATCCCAGGGTGCAGCTGAGCAGAGCCTGTCCCCTCCAACCTGACCCCCAGCCCTCAGACACTGATAGACTTTTATTAGATCCCCTCTCAGCAGAGCATAGGCTGGAGAAAGAGTAGGAGGCTCTCCAGATCAGCACTTGAGATGGACAACCAGAACTGATGGAGATTCACTGGGTAGCTTTCACATCCTTTCACAGCCATGGCCAGCTCCAACTAATTCCCCATCCCCTGGACTTTGCTCCATCCCACTGAAGGGCAGATGCCCTTCCTGAGTCCCCCCTGGACTGACCCTGTCCAAGGACACCATCCTGCTGCAGAGGTGGTGAGGGGAGGTGTAGTGCTGCTGCTGCTGCTCAGCTCAGGCAGTGCAGCAGTGGCCACTCTGGCTGCTGAGGTGAGAGGCCTGCACTCCCTCTTTGGAACCTCAAGAAAGCAGAAACAGAACTCAGGCTGTTGCTTATTACAGCATTTGGTGGGGAATCAGAGCATCACAGAGCTGTCAGGGCTGGAAGGGATCAGCCAGCTCCAAGCCCCCTGCCATGGGCAGGGACACCTCACACCACAGCAGGCTGCTCACAGCCACCTCCAGCCTGGCTGCAAACACCTCCAGGCAGGAGGCTGCCACCACCTCCCTGGGCAACCTGTGCCAGGCTCTCACCACCCTCAGGGGCAACAAATTCTCCCTCACAGCCAATCTCAATCTCCCCACTTCTAGTTTTGCTCCATCCCCCCCAGTCCTATCCCTCCCTGACACCCTCAGAAGTCCCTCCCCAGCTTTCTGGAGCCCCCTGCAGATCCTGGAAGGCCACCAGAAGGTCTCCTGGGAGCCTTCTCCTCTCCAGCCTGCACAACCCCAACTCTCTCAGGCTGTCTCCAGAGCAGAGCAGCTCCAGCCCTCTGCTCCTCCTCGTGGCCCTTCCCTGGACACCTTCCAGCACCTCCAGAGCCTTCCTGTATTCTGGGCTCTAGAACTGGACAGCAGAGCTCCAGGTGGGGTCTGAGCAGCGTGGAGTAGAGAGGAAGAGCCAGTCCCAAGTCAGATGTGTGCTTCTTTGGTACTCCATGTGTGGTGGGGCTGGGACTAGCTGATCTGTAGAGGCCCCTTCCAACCCCTAGCATTCTACCATCTCCAGAGTTAAGTGTGTAAAGTACACACCTGACTTTTCTGCTTGCAGGGTTCAATCCTATCCTGTAAAGCAGGTGACAGTCAGCACCCTGCTGCCTCAGTGCTGAGCATTCTGCTTCACTTCTGAAGCAGTTTCTGATCTGTTCTCAAGACATCATTTTTATTTCACAACCCACTGCTTATCTGCTTTCAGGGAGCTGCATTCTTTGCTTGGGTTAAACTATCAGTGGATTCAAATGGCTTTTATCTGGAAGGCTGTTCAGCTGATGGATTCTTCACCAATCAAGTGCTTTTCTTGCTCAGGGCAGGCTTTTGCTCACCTTGGTGATGTGATTCCTCTGTGCTTTAAATGGAACTCTGAAACAGGATGCTTAGAGTGGCAAGGTTTGGGAATGAAAGCAGGCATTACTTTGGGAAAGGTAATAATCAGCCTGGATGTAAGTGGCTAGAAGGCAATATTTATACCTGCTCTGCTGAAATCCTCCAGGTCCCTCCTATGCTGGGGCCCCAGAGCTGGAGGCAGTGCGCAGGTGGGGTCTGAGCAGAGCAGAGGGGCAGAATCCCCTCCCTGTGCTGCTGCTCCCCTGCTCTGGCTGCAGCTCAGCACTCAGCTGGCTCTGGGCTGCCAGTGACCACTGCTGGCTCCTGGAGTTTGTCACCACCTGACACCCCCAAGGCCTTCTCCTCCAGGCTGCTCTCAGCCACTCCTTGCCCAGCCTGGATTTGTGCTTGGGATTGCCCCGACCCTGTCTCTGTAGAGCCAAGAGCAGCAGGTTCCTGTAACCATGGAAAGCAGCAGGGCT